>JARKIA010000237.1:0-277358 GCA_029289565.1 Mycena galericulata
AGGGGCGGGTGGCGCGGCGCGGCACAAACAGCCGGAAAGGTACGGGAAGCAAACTGAGGTGCAGCGAACGGGTATAGCGCGGCAGGTAGCAGGCAACGGCGCAGTCAGTTCACAGCGAGCAGAACGGAGCACAGCCAGCCCGGTAGACGGGTTCCGCGTATGGGAGGTAGCACGGGGCCACAAACACAATGGCGCACGGCGGGCGGGGCAACCAGCGAGATTGGCGCGCAGCGACCGGGCATGGCGGTGTGACGAGCGGGCAGGCCGGCGTAACGAGCGGGTAGGGCGGCATAGCGAGCGGGAGGGCGGCGTAGTGAGCACGAGGGAGGTGCAACGTGGGTGCCACTGAGCAGCGATCGAGATGAGCTGGCGCAGCGCACGGGAGGGTTGGCGCCCCATTGCGCCTGCAGCAAAGAAATCTACCACGTTGCATCAGCTTACGGGCAAGGCCGTCGCAAGCAGGCGGGTCGCGGCAGAGCATTCAGGCGAGGTGGAGGAGTAGACGGGCTGGGGCGGCACAAAGGGGGTCGACTGGCGGGATGCGGCGTAACCAGCATGCCAGCACATTCGCCATCGGGGGCGTGACGCACTTCTGAAGGGACCCGAGGGCGTCCCGGACATGTGCGCGGACAGCCCTCGGGGCAGAGCGTAGAAACCGAGCAGGTTTGCGGTGTCACTAGCGTGCGGGACGGGGACGCATCTAGTGTACGGGGATACGGCGCATATCAGAAGGAATGAGGGGCGATGTAAACTCAAAGAGGGCCCGGGGGCGCACCAAGGAAGCAGGGAGGGCGCAGCGCGCTGCTGGCCCGGAAAAAGTGCCCGCAAGGCGGCGCCACGTAAACGGCGCCAGCGGTCTGTAGAAGACTTGAACGCCGGTAGAAGCACGGCAGCTTGCAGATGCGAGGTCCAAGTATCCACACGCCAGGAACCAGGGGCGGAGGACGTGCAGAGGAGGAGCGGGAGCAAGGCGGGTGGGGGAAGGAAGCGAGAGAGTGTGATGATAATAAGTGTAAACAAATCACCTGTTTTGGAAGGCGGCGCGCCTTTCGTGCACGGACCATCAAGCGCCCAAGCGCCTGCGCCCAGTAGCCGAAGACCCGCCCGTGAGCGGGACCTAAATTTAGCCACATTGATAACGTGATGCCTCAGGTCTCTCGCTCACTGACCGACACTGATATATCATTGCTTCTCGCACATAGGCCAACCCGTGATGTATCAAAACCCCATATACGACTGTAAATAGGATGGGATCGCGTTATTTGTTCTTGTTATGATCGGACCCTTCTTAACTTCCGCCGCCTCGTTTGGCCCTCCTCGCTCGCCACCAGCAGTGCCCGCTTTCCAGAACCTTTAGATAATGCCAATATTACGCAAGGAAGCTTTTGGGGCCCTATATCTGCTCTGGTGCGGCCTCTTGGCTCGGCTTTGGCTCGACCCTCTCCCGTTTGCTCCTGCCTGTGCAACGCTCGAATCCGCTTCGTGGATGCTCCTGGTGCTCTGGCGACTCATTATACCACCTATCTACACATTTTGCTTAGTTACTGGTGCCACCGTCCTCCTGAATCGCTCGATCTCTGCGCGCACCCCCGGTCTGTGCCCCCGCCACGCACCACCCCGATACGCCTAGCGTGTGTTCTAACCTCTTGGGGCACTAGACCTGCACCTAAACCTTTATTCTCATTTTATTGCCTGTCTCCATCGTCCCGCTGTATCGCTTCGGCTCCCCGCACGCACTCCGGCCCGCACCGCCCGCTAGCTGCGCAAATATGCCTGCTGCATGTTCCCACAACCTGGGTCATCCCACCGGCACTTACTACCCAATTTTCAGCCATTTTTCCCATCCCATTCTTCCGCTGGATCACTCCGGCTCCCTGCATGCCGTCCCGCTCGAACGAGCCCGTGCGCTGCACCGATAATCCTGGTGAGTACTCAATAATGTCGAGGACTCCTATAGGCACTCACACCCCAATTTTTGCATCCTTTATGCGTTACGTTCTTCCGATGCGAGCGGTTCTGTGGCACCGAAAAATCACGGCTTTCCACCACATTCCTGTACCTTCTACCTCTCGAATGTCGCTTTGCGTACGAGGACATATATATAGATGTTTTCTACCCACTTTATATTGCTAATCAGCCACTGCCACGCCTCTGGGACGATATTTTGTTTCGGGTGGGTTAAGCGCTCGCGGCGCCTATTCTCTTTCAACGTCGCGTTGGCTTGCCCTGCCTGTACACTGAGCGTATTTTTCCTTTTGGATCATCCATCATGGTACCCTCAACTCGGAGGTGTCCTCTATATATCTCTTCACGTCGCTTGAAATCGTTTTTGGCCTGGATATGTCCTGGATATGTGTCTCTCTTCATCCCCCCCTTTACTTGGACACCTGACGTCGTATACAGATGCAGATCTCATTCAATATGATACCCAGAAGACTGAGAAATACGAGAAATTCTTCAGGAGCTTTACTTCCAGCCCTGTGACTGCACGGTGCCAGCCTTATGACCCATTCCTCCATACATACCCTATGTACGTCCGGGGATCTCTTGACCTCTAGGCATTCGGAGATGAGTGCAGAACAGCTTCAGGACTCGTTAATGGATGTATATCAACGGTAAAAATAATTTTCATACCCAAAAAATCTCAGTATAAAGGAAGACCACGTTGAGATACCGCCGTACATGGTAAACGGTGGCTCTGAAGTGGACAAAATGTGAGCTCGAAAAAAAAAGTTTTTGAAACTCCAAGTTTTTGACATATTCCGAGCTGGTTGTGAAGGATATTGTTTTTTAGGATGGAATACCTACAGAAATGGCCTCTCTATCGCATACCAGAACCTATTCTGTATGTTGCCAGCCCTCGACCTCCAACAACCATATAGTTTAAGTCGATAGGAATCACTGGTTCGGAAATCTAAGGACTTTTGTCTACTCAAAATTGTTAAATTCGCATTATCCATGCAACACGAGAGCGAAACTTTTGTGTCCGGCCACCCGGAACGGGCCCATATCGGTTGTTTTCATTTGTTTAGATTCGATCAAACGACATCTCTTGCGCTCGACTCTGTCGTGCTTTCCTTCTATGCCGTTCTCCTTGGCATCCGGCCCTCTGAATCTTAGCAAGGGTCCTCCTTGAACTATTCTAGAGCTTCTTATTTAAGAAAGTCGGGCTTCCAACCGTTCATTGCGGCGCAACGGCATGCACTACGTGTTGTTCTTTCTGTGCTCGCAAATCGTCGAACCCATCCCTGGCAAGAAGATTAAATGTTCTATTCGATTCTGATTAGGATTGAGTGCGTCTCGTACCTGTACTTTTCGTGTTCCACGGTGCTGATTTGGGGCTGCAGGTGCGTTCGTTCGCGCCGTTCCTACCCCGTCCACATCTTCGTTCGTGCGGCCCATCCGTGCCGCGCATCCCCGGGTACACTACATCATGGACCCTATACTATGTGGCGTGTCCTTCCAAGGTAGAGGAACGTATAGACGACCACGTCTGCGGATTAGGCAGGTGCGCACAACCGCGTTGCTGGCCCGCGCGTTACATGGCCAACAACAGCAGCAGAATTAACAGTCGTCGTAATCCATGGCGTGCCGGACGTTGCGTGCGCTGCCTTTCCGCCCTCGCCCTCGCAGTCTGTGCCGCCCGTTCCCCCTTCTCCTCCCCCCCCGCATCTGTTATCCCCTCCGCATTCGCCTCTTCCTTTCGCCGAGCAGGGATAGGCCTGGGTGGCGGGGCGGGGGAGGTTCGGCGCTTGCACTGTGCGCGTGCTGCCCCGAGTGCGCTGTCCCCCTCGGACGCGAAGGAGGAAGCGTTCTCGCGGGGCGCGGGGCGTGTGAGGCGGCGGGGGTATGTGTATGCGCTTAGCGGAGATGGAAGTGGGGGCAGTGGGGCTTCGCAAGAGCAAGAGCGAGAGCACGACACGTCGCATTCACCGGTTTCGTCCACCAGGCGCAAGATGGGGATGGGGATGCATACGGGGGAGCAGCAGCAGCAGCAATTGTTGAGCCCGACGAGTGGGACGTTCCCGGGGTATCCTGGGCCATGGAGGGGAGCTGCTCACGGCGCATCCGCACGGTTCGCATGCGCGTATGCACGGCACGGGAACGGGCACCGGAGCGGGAATGGGAGCGAGCACGCGGGTCCGCTGCTCCGGCACGGGATCGCCGTCGACGAGGGTGGACAAGGAAATGCGGAGGCGGAGCGAGGGTGCGGAGTTTTCGGGGGTGGGGTCGTCGTGCCTGCCGGGGGAGGAGGCGGATGAGGAACGGTATCGCGCGCCGAGGAAGTCGTCCCCGCAGTAGCCGTCGCGGCGTTGTCCGTGCCGCTGCAGAGCTGTCCGCCGTCCTCGCTCGTCCGCCTGGGACACGCTGGGAGCCCGCACCAGCACCGGCACCCGCAACTGGCGTCACGCTGCCATGCTGTACTGCATCCCGCGCTCGCGTACCGTGCGTCTTACGTACGTGTAATCCAGTTCCTGTACGTGGCGGTGGGCTGAATGGCGACGCAGCATTGGCCGTCGTCGCGCCGCCTGGTTCAAGAGATTGAGAGCTGGAGGACGAGCAGCCGGTTCCCCCGAGACCGCTGCCTCCCGATTTGCGGACGGTATAGGTGGACAGTAGTCTTTTCCAAGTACTCACACGTATCGAATCTGATTTCCGGATTGCGAAGAGCCCCAGGCTCAAGCCAAATATGGCCAAATTTGAGCAAGATGCCGTGGACAACGAGCTCGAGGTCTTTGACGCCGTGCATTGAAAGGGGATTTGCTCTAAGGCGATGTATCGCGAGCCAACAACGCGATCAACGGCGAGCTCGCAAGGTACAGTAGCCTTGGACACTGGCTGATCCTAAACAGGAGCCATTCTCAGACGATGCATCGCGAGGGATTCAGATTAGAACGATTGATACATCGCGTATAGGATTCAGATCAGAGGACGCGATGTATCACGGCCCCAGCATCTGGTGGTCTGTCTCTCCCAGGGGATCACCCCCAATACTGACACTGGATACCGCGACCGTAAAAGATGTCCAAACACGAGTTGGCTCCCTCGCCACCCGGCCACAGCTCATTGAAGCAGGAGACAAGGCAGCTAAGATTTCGGGCATAAAAGACGCTGGCACTGCTCGGCGCTATCTCGAGGGTAGCAATTGGATTGCGAAGGATGCACCCTTCACTCGGAATGAGGTTTTCTCCACCCTCATGAAGATCTCGCTTCTGCCGCAAACTCTGCAGAAGGCAATGGCTCACACTTTGAGGGCTCTGGCCTTCATGGTGGAAGTCATTGACATGCGTGTCGCGCAGGAGATTGCGGAGGCCTGCGGCGACTCTGTAGGCGCCGCGGTCTCCCCAATTGTTGAAGAGATGGTCGTTAGCCAACGCGACATACAAAAGTCGTTGGATGAGTTACAAGGTACGACATCCACCCTGATTAAAATGGTGGAGGACTCGAGAGAGGAGACGAGCGAGTTGGCGGCGCAGCTCCAGACGATGCAGCTTGCAGCTGAGGCCGCGAGCAAGGTGACGGAGGATGTAATCCTGACAGCAATGCCCGCACGCTCCTATGCTACGGCGGCGGCACCGGCAATGACGGCGGAGCAGGCGGACATACTCGCGAGAGGTGCCCGTATGCGACAACAGATCCTGGTCGACAAGGCAGCGGATGCGACCGCGGACAGCCTGGCCGGACTGACGGAGGTGTTGCTAAAAGCAAAGGCCAATATGGCGCTAGAGATGACGGAGACAAAGATGGAGGGGGCTCTCTTTGTCGGGGCGAGGAGACTACCCAACGGTGGGGTGGTCTTCGATTGCAAGGACGAGGCTACGGCGCGCTGGTTGAAGGGCGTGCCACAGACCATGTCGCAGTTCGTCGAGGCACTGGGAAGCTCGTGTGTCTACCGCCCCCGCCGCATTGAACTGGTGGCAGAAATGGTGCCAGTAGAAGCCCGCGTTGACGACGCAGGCACATGGCGAGTGGTCGAAAAGGAGAGCGGTCTGGGTGATGGGGACATTGTCAGTGCACGGTGGATAAAAGCCGTAGAACATCGGCAGCTTGGCCAGCGAGTTGCACACCTCAAGCTTGAATTTGCGTCGCTTGATGCCGCTAACCATGCCATCGACCACGGCATTTACATACAGGGACAGCGTGCTAGGATCCGCAAGCTAGAGGAAGAGGCACGCCGCTGCGCCAAGTGTCAGAAGTACGACGGGCACCTCGCCCATGCATGCAAGTCGAGCGTAGATGTCTGCGGCCGCTGCGCAGCCAACCACCGCACTGGAGACTGCTCGGTTCCCAACTCGGGCACCTTCAGCTGCTCGAACTGCAGGGTGAGCGGGCATGGAGCCGTGGAACGCTGCTGTCCAGTGTTCCAGCAAGAGCAACAACGCCGCAGAACCAAAGACCCAACGGCAGGCTACCGTTACTTCCCGACGACGGACCCGCGGACATGGGCAGCCACGGGCAGCAGTGCGTCGCGGGGTACTGAACAGCAGCAGCAACCACGAGAGGGCGGTAACGGACAGGGAAGGGGACGTCTCGCGGGTGGACAAGCAGGACAGGGTGGAGGAGGTGCGCCAGTGGACAGCGGCTGGGAAGGGAGGAGAAATCGGACGGCCGCACAGGGAAGTAACATGTGGGCTGCCGATGGTCTTCGCCAGCCAGCGATCAACGACCTGTTCCCGCGCGGAATTCTGGGACGGGCTGGCAGTGGTAGTGGAGGAACGAGTGGAAGTGGCGGCGCAGCTGGCAGAGGCAGCAAAGGCGCAGCCACAGCCGGGGGCACTGACGGCGCAGCTGGGGGTAGCAGCGAAGGCGCAGTGGTGACCGGCGGCAGTGGAGAGAGACGGGAGGCGGAGGTGATACCGGCAACGACCATGTTAAGTGGTGCTGCAGAGCCAGCAGGACGTGCTGGATGGGGAGATGCTGATGTCCTCGTGCCCCCCCCTCCTCTTCCTCCTCTGGCTACCCTCGCGGCCTTCTTGCCGTCTGCTCAGGACCCGGCCGCTGCCGTGGACGGGGCCCCATGAGTCAACCTCAAAGGGGAGATCCGCTGCCAAGAAAGCTGAAAATTTGGCAGCAAAACCTGGATCGTGGCCTCAACAACCAGCACGAGTTACTACAAGCTATGGGAAAAGACAGTTACCATTTCGCGGCGTTGCAGGAACCATACATTGGACCAGGAAACATGACGAGGGCAAACTCGTACTGGAGAACGGTATACCCAACGCAGCATGGGCAGGAGGGGAAAAGAACTAGAGCGGTGATGTTGGTGAACACCTCCTTGCCCACAGATTCCTGGTCGCAGATTCACATACCATCATCGGATGTGGTCGCGGTCGAACTCAGAGGCGCATTCGGCGCACTACGCATCATCAACATATACAATGACGGCGACCACGACAGAAACATCGTGGCCGTACGGGACTACATGCGCAGCGAACGACTACGCCCACGCCCTGCAGGTCGGGTGCACTACATCTGGCTCGGAGACTTTAACCGACACAGCCCGCTGTGGGATGAGGACAGGAACGCACACCTGTTCACAGAAGAGGCAGGAGAGGCTGTAAACCTACTTTTGCAGCTGCTGGGGAGATACGACATGAAGATGCCCCTCCCCAAAGATGTTCCAACCCTCTGCACAAAAGGCACAGGCAATCTGACGCGCCCCGATAACGTCTTCTGCAGCAAGGACTTTTTCGATTTCTTCATCTCGTGCAATGCTTATCCCCTCCGCACACCAGGAACAACCGACCACTACCCCGTGATAAGCGAAATCGACCTGGTACCCCCGGTAAAGAAAGCGGAGGAGCGCCTGAATTGGCGAGAGGGAGATTGGCCCGAGGTGCGGAAGGCTCTGGAGAAGGAGCTCGAACAGATCGCGGAGGTAGAGGGGTATGCCAGCCTGGAGGAGGTGCTGGCGGCCCTTGAGAAACTGGATGCAGCGATCTGGAGGTGCTTACTGAAACACATTCCAGTCAGCAAAATGAGCCCGCACTCGAAGCGCTGGTGGACAGCATTCCTCACTGCCGGTAAGAAAGCGAAGATGCAGCTCTCCCGGAAGTCCTACCGCCGACGGGACATACCGGATGACCCGATACACGAGGAATTTCGCAAAGCACGCAACAACTTCTCGACACAGCTCAAGATTGCGCGGGAGAGGTGCTGGGTGGAGTGGCTCGAGGAGATTGATGACGGAGATGTGTGGACTGCAGGACAGATGATGAAAGGGGCGAGTTCAGACGGCGGCAGAACGCGTGTGCCCGACCTGAGGCGGAAGGGAGACGGCGGACGGGAGGAGGTAGCGGTGACGAACGAGCGGAAGAGCGAGTGGTTGGTGCAGGAGTTCTACCCCGTGCGTGGTGTGGGGGCAACGGACCCTCCTGCAGATACGATCTACATGGACCCGCTGTGGCAGTACAGCGCAATCACGGAGCTGCAACTCCACCAGGTCATCCAGAAGATGAAGCCGTGGAAGGGCACCCGCTCTGGCACTTTCCCAAACTGCGTCTACAAAATATGCGCGGCGCTTCTGGTCCCACGCATGCAGAAGATCTACCGAGCGTTAGATGTGTATGCACACGAGCCGGAAGACTGGCTACGCACCGAGACAATAGTCGGGCGCAAGCCTGGCAAGGCCGACTATTCGCTGGCAAAGGCGCATCGCCCGCTCATCCTCTCGCATCCCCACGCTCGGCTACGTAACGGAGCGAAGACATTGCAGGCTGCAACAAATGCGGAGCGCTATGGCATGTTGCCAGCGAACCACTATGGGGGGAGAGCGGGGAGGTCAGGAGTTGACATGGTGCAGGGCCTAGTGAAGAAGGTCAAAGACGCGTGGCGCCGGGGTAAAGTGGCTACGCTGCTCCTCCGGGACATGAAGGGTGCGTTTCCGAGCGCGATGCTCTCTCGAGTCATACACAATATGCGGATGGCGGGCGTACCGCGCGAGCACACGGACTGGATGATGCGCCGACTCACGGGCCGCACCACACGTCTCGTATTTGACGACTACACCTCCGCGCCCTTCGACATAGTGGATGGCCTCGACCAAGGTGACCCGCACTCTGTACTGAGCTACCTGTTCTACAACGCGCCGCTGGCTCGAATTGACAAGGACGCCGGTATATACATTGACGACTTCCACCTGCTGGCGATAGGGGACACCCTACGGGAGACGAACCAGGCGATTGTGGATGTGGTAACGCGTGCGGGTGGCGTGAACGAATGGGGGACTGAGCACAACAGCCAATTCGGCGCGGACAAGGACCAGGTGTGCTGCTTCTCCCGACGGAAGCGCTTGCAGATACGTCCGTTCGGCCAGAAGAGCATCTGGGTCCCGGAGACCCGCCCCGATCTGGTTGTCGGGGGGGTGGTAGTGAAGCCTAGCAAGGCCGTGAAGCTGGTCGGGATCTGGCTGGACGAGGCATTGAATTTCAAGGTTCAAGGAGCCGCAGCCCTGGGGAAAGGTCAGGAGTGGCTAGTGAATTTCCGTCGGCTCGCGCGCGTTGCTGGGGGAGTAGGAGCAACGTACGTGCGGAGGCTCTACCTAGCAATCTGCGTACCGCGCATGTTCTATGGAGCAGAAGTCTTCCTCGCTCCGGTGCAGCAACGAGTCCGAGGCGCAAACCGGAGGAAAGACACCCGAGCAATTGTCAAGAAGCTGGCGTCGATACAACTACGCGCAGCAAAACTCCTCCTCGGCGGCATGGTCTCGTCCCCAGGAGACATGCTAGACGCCCACGCGGATCTCCCCCCCATGCACCTTGCGATTGACCGCCACCTGCAGAAAGCCGCGGTACGATATGCGACACTTCCGCCCACGCACCCGCTGCATGCCGCAGTCTCGAACGCGGAACGCTACGGACATGTCAAGAAACACCCGTCGCCCCTACATTTCTTGATGAATGCATACACAGATGTACGACAGGCCTTGGTGGAGGAGATACCCGCGGTGAGGGTGAGAGCGGGGTGGGTGGCGCCGGTGGATGTGCGCGTTGCCTCCTCCAAGGAGGAGGCAAAGGAATGGGCGGTTCCGGAGACCGCGAGGGTGACGCTGTTCTCGGACGGCTCACTCATCGACGGCATGGTGGGGGCGGCAGCGGTGCTGTGCGTGGACGGCGTAGTGAAGAGGACGATGGGAAAGCGGTTGGGTTCGGCGAAGAGGTATGGGGTGTATGAAGCTGAAGGAGTCGGAGAGGTCTTGGCAATGGAGTGTTTGAGAAAGGAGACTGACGAGCAGATTGAGGGGAAAGTACCTTTGGGAGTGGACAACACATCAGCCATCGAGACCACACGGAGCTCCAAACCGGGCGTTGGGCGCTACATTTGGGACATCTTCCACAGGCGATTGCGAATGGCGATGCTGAAACACCCAAATTTCCGCCTTCGCGTCGACTGGACTCCGGGACATATCGACATTGCGGGGAACGAGGCAGCCGACGCTGCAGCCAAGCGCGCAGCACAGACAGGAAGCTTTGGAGGGTCCATAGCGGCTCTCAAGTCCCTGCCTTACAGCAAATCCGCGCTGGCCCTCACCCATACGCGGCTCTTGCAGCGGGTAGCGAAGAAGCAGTTTACACGATCCCCACGTTATCGCCGGATCAAAGACATTGACCCTTCCATGCCATCCGCCAAATTTCGTAAACTCACCATACCACTTCCCCGCAAACACGCCTCCCTCCTCTTTCAGCTGCGCTCCCACCATGCTCCACTCGCGCGACACCTCCATCGTCTCAAGAAATCCCCCACGCCCGACTGCCCGTGCTGTGGCGCTGCGAACGAAACCGTCGAACACTACCTGCACTTCTGCCCGGCCCACGAGGGTGCCCGCCGTAAACTCCACGCTACCAGCCGTCTAGCCCGCTACTCCAAACATCTCCTGACTGACCCCACTCTCCTCCCGGATCTCTTCCTCTTCGTTCAACGCTCAGGCCGATTCCACTCCGTATTCGGCGACTTCAAAGAACTCGAGCGCCCTCAGTAGATTTCTCTTACTCTTCATTTCCTCTCCTCTCCCTCTACTATCACCTCATCATCACGGAAACTAGATATGCTAGTGGCTTTCAGCCCTATACCCTTATACCCTGCGGAATTTCCGCTTCGCAGTCGTCCCGTCACGACTTGCAAAGTTTCGAGCCGGCACTATCCCCACCGCAGTACCTACAATCTCACGATACACTTAGCTCACTATACGCCGGTTTATTTCTATCATATGTCTTAGACACAAAGGAAATAAAACAAAGATGCAAAAAAAAAAAAAAAAAAAAAAAAAAAAAAAAAAAAGAGCAAACGGTGAGCAGGAAAGAGCCAAACACTACTATATCTATCTGAAGCCTGAAGACCCAGTCGGACGGAAAGACAAGCAGGGCTCAAGAGTCTCAGAAATCTACGGCCGGATAACATCCGAGAGCAAAGCAAGCGGCGCACGCCAGCGCACGCCCCGAGAGGAGATGGGATTCTGGTAGGTAGGTAGGTAGGTAGGATTACACGGCACGGTCCCGCTTAGGAACGCCGGGGCCCAGGAATTATCTAAGTTTACAGGCACTTTGTAAACTATGGTCCCTGGACTTCTCCATATCCCTGTAGCTGAGCTCATGGACATGTTCGCCGCGGTAGAACTAAAGGAAAAACAGAGAAGCAATTAGTGGAAAATGAAAACCTCGAAACAAGCACGAAACAGGAACAATTCAAACTTTATAGGACAGGATACATGGCATATCTTCGATGGCGACTGATGAAACGAGAACAGTTAAGAGGTTAAGTAGGTCTCTCAGGCTTGATCCTGCTGTTCACCATTGTTGGCTGCCATATTTTTTGAAGTGACTCCTGCATCCATTCCTTTTTAGTGTATCCACTGACAGTTCAGGACATTGCAAATTGAGATAGCAGCCATCGGAACATGCATGTGGGAGCGGAATGGGTGTCTTGGCCCAGTCACAATTAGATCTTTAACCCGGACTCACTTGTTGCGCAGAGTTCTAGTGAACTGTTAAGTGCAGCACAAGAATGGTCATTCTTTGTAGGAGTAAGAAATAATGTGCTGGTGGAAGACAACGAGAAGGTTTTGGACCCAAAGAGGAATTATTTCAGATTCCAGGGTTCACGACGATATTGCGAAAAACAAAGGATGCAGCACTTTGAGAAGAAAACCACATTTGAACATTAGTTGAGTTGCCTGATGCAAACAGACCTTCTGAGGGAACGCCCCATGTGTAAGGTTATCCACTTGAGTTGGCCATGTACAACTTTTGAACTTTGTTTGGTGTTGAGCGTGCTTTAAATCACTATTGTTCGTCCGCAAATAACCGGCCGTTAGTGCCATGTCTTTGTAGTTGTGGAATAATATTTCAATGTCTGAAGGTAACAGTAATGTACTTCTCTTCCATTTAATTCACCTGAAGATCCAAACGGTTTGAACCCGCGGTCCAAATGATGGCGTGGCAGTGCTGCTGAGTAAGCGAGGCAGGAAAGCCGCCGCGCCGCTGCGTCGGACGGCGAGCATGGCGCACGAAGCTGCGGTTCCCAGAGCGAGAGAGACATGTGAATGGTATGTCATGGGCAGTGGAATGGCCCTCAGGGACCACAAATGAGCTGGATGCATGAAAGATAGGGAAAGCCAGTGCACCCGAAATGGGCGGGATCGGGGCGCATGGCGGCGAGCACAGGAGATGCGTGGACAGCATTACATATGGTCATACAGATAGGTCCATGCAACAACATGGACAGCAAAATGAAGCTGCAGGAGCAAAAATGGGCTGGATGCGCAACTGTGGAAGTGGATGTCGTTTTTATTTTTATTTTTATTTTTTCCGTCCCTCCTCCCATCTTATCTCGATCTGAAGGGCTCGTAGGTCGCTCTCAGCTGCAGCACATTCGGCATGTCAGAGTGTCTGGGCGTGCTAACGGCGAACTTCGACTATTAACAACGGTAACCGCCGTTTGATTGCATCGGAGGTTGTCGCTAAACACCACGTGTTTGTTCCGCTCTTCTCTGCAACAATTTGGCAACAATCTCAGTCTACACTCGAGCTTTCGCGGTCCAGAAAGCTCCGACTCGAGATGCGATGTGTCATCCCACCTCCCCAACCCGAAATATCTCTATGTGTCCTCCAAGTTCTCAAAGTACTGCCAGTGGACTCTCAGGCTCGAGTAACGAGATTTTTCCTCTTGCCAATCAGATGTCTTCGCCCTAGCAGAAATCCGGCTCTAGCCTCGCTCGTATGTGCGACTACGTGTGTCCATCGAATGCTAGGATGGTCCTGGATCCGATGATTGACTGACCCCCGGACCGACAGACGAAGATGGGTCTGATTCATCTTCGGCATTTTTCTCTGATTTATCATAGTGGCAGTTGTCGTCGTTCTCACACGACTCCTCGGTCGTAGGACTACGAATACACTCGTACCTTCTCTACCTCACAACGGATCCCATCGTGTTCGCTTATTCCATGATACGCCGCAGTGGTGCGTCGTTCTCCAATCCTTTCTTGCCTATAAGTGCGCAAATCTAACGTGTCTGATCATCACAGTAGCCGGAATGTCGTTTATATCCCGCCGCCGTTAGCGATATCAATCTCCGCCTGCTTCTCGCGCTGCTCCGCGTCAGCCGCGAGTCCATTTTTGGAGCCATAACTCAGCCTAGGGAAAAGTTGAAAGCCCCACGACGTTTGTGTACCGACGCTGTACGTATCGAGCAGCCGGTCGCGTCGTGCGCCGAGTCACCCGGCGCTACGGCACGTTGACTAACGTCTCCTACACATGGACCTGCACAGACCGCCCCTCCTCGACTCGAACGCACGGCGCCCACACGTCATAGATTTACGGTGCACTTTCAACGCACCTGCGTATCACGCCTCCCCGCCGCCGCCTGTACCAGCATACATCCTCGCCCGTCCCGTCCACGCACCCACTCGACGCCGTGCGCCGCCTCGATTCAGCGTATACATGCGTTTCCGGGAAACGCTCTCTCCAATTACATGCACCCCGCACCCATCGCCCTCTGCATCGACGCCACGCCACGCCTCCACGCCGTCGATACACGCGCACAGATCGATGGGTGCCCGTGCGC
Source organism: Mycena galericulata (assembly GCA_029289565.1). Classification (NCBI taxonomy): domain Eukaryota; kingdom Fungi; phylum Basidiomycota; class Agaricomycetes; order Agaricales; family Mycenaceae; genus Mycena; species Mycena galericulata. Next base: position 14,062 of record JARKIA010000237.1, read on the forward strand.
GCACTCGGGCGAGAGGCTATCGCACCGGATCTTCCGGCGGTTTCCAATGTTCTTCGATGATCGACTGTCCTGTATAGATTGTGGCAAATCCGGGTAACGAATCAAGTGTCAATATGTTTTTGCTCGCTGGCATTGCTTGAGAAACTGGGCCTGAGACAGAAAATAGCGACTCCTGCTCTCTCAATCAAGTGTGTCTTTCCAGAGCTTTGGCATGTAATGCGACGATTTCGAGTGGACCGGGTACATTTCCATGTTCCGCGGGAGCTGTGTGCTTGGTGTCTCGGATCGTCCGGCTCAAGTGCGGTTCCCTTTCCGTTTCCCTGCAACTTCTGGTTTCTCTGCGTATAGCTGCGGTGGGTGCTCTGATCAATCCTCTTTACTCGGAGATTGATTGCAGACGTCAATTAGAACTCGCGATGGAATAGATATTTGGCCAGCAGTGTTATTTGAAGTTCTGTGGCCTGAACAAGGTCCCTGCTGAACGATGAATGAGTCAAAATCAAGCCTTCCTGAAACCAGTCTCGATATTCTAGTGGTGTCGGGCCAAATCTGACGAAGGAGGCTGGTCTCGATCGTCAGAATAAGTATAGGTGAGATCACTGTCGGACAAAACACGCAGGTAGAAGATCTTGCGTTTCCCCGCGTCAATTTATTTTTGGGTGACGGCCCGAACTCCGGCAGGCGGAGCTAGAAAATGGTTCAGTGGAACTCGACGGTGCCGATCCGGGGCATAATAAATTGATCGGCATTAAAGCGGAGTTTAAAAATGTCGCCCTAAGTTAACAAGTGTGATAAGGATATTCAGCCACAGTGAACTTTAGCACAAATACCGGTCTTCAAAACACGATGTTGACACCTTGTGCAAGGACCCGAGTACTGGCATCGGACAATCATTTCGAGACCGAGAGTTATCTCATCTCCTTGGCAAAACGTTCGACATCGACGATCTGCACGGAATGGGACCAGCGGGGGAACTATATTCGTTCTCGTCTTGTCCGCCGACTGCGTCCAGGCTTTGTTGGACCACTTTCTTTGGTTGCCGGTATGCCGCTCTGGATTGTTCGGACACTCTACAAGCGCTGTCGAGTTTTTCTGTGTTTAGGTCGAAACTCGTTTCCGTGAGGAGCGTGAGGAGCGCCAGCGGTATGTCGAGGGAGGTTGACCAAGTTCAAATGAAAACAGTATTCCTTTCGCCATCTTCAAACTTGAACCTCCTTGTCAGCGATGCTATTCCTTCTACTTGAACATCTTCCCTCCCCAAGCTTTCTTTCGATCCGTATACTGCGCGAAGCACCTCAATTCTAAGAAAGCCGTGGTAAGAATCTTACAGCTGTTGGCAGTACCGAAGGTGCGGTCGAAAAATTTCTGGTTTGGGATGTTTTCAGATAATTACCCGTAACTTGGTCTGTTCTTCATGGATTTGGATGAAACAATGCTAGATAATTCGAGCTAATTCATACGGAATCGTAATACCGTTCCTTGTATGCACCTACCTAAACGGGACTGACTGTTCGAGTATGCAGACACCTCCATTTTACCTTTCACGCCGGATGCTATCTACGGTACCGTAGTCGGGCGGCTCAAGTTTCCTAAGCCTCCCTTCTTGCCGGAGACTTGTTGCGGCATAAAACCTAGAAACTCTCCCCGTCTTTCTGCAAGCTGAATCCACTTCTTCAGTTTAAAGATGTTCTCCCAGGCTTTCTCTGCTCTCCTCGTTACTGCACTGGTCGTCTCAGCGTGGCCAGCCCAGCCCCTCGAGGTACACATTTATCCATTCACCCACTGCCAGTATTCAACATTTGAGTACGGCAGGCCCGCCAGTCATGCGCCCAGACGTATACTGTCGTGAGCGGAGATACCTGCGCGGCCATTGAGTCGAGGACAGGAGTCTCAGATGCTCAGCTGCATTCACTGAATCCATCAATAAACAGTGGCTGCACGAGTATGTTCCCTTCTACCCATGGTCCATGTCAATTTTCACCGATTCCTTTTTTTCGGTGCCGCTAGACCTTCAAATCGGTGAAGTCCTTTGCGTCAGCCGTGGCGACGGCAGCGGATGCGGACAAACATATACTGTCGTGAGCGGAGACACCTGCGCGGCCATCGAATCGAAGACTGGGGTCTCCGATTCTCAGCTGCATTCACTGAATCCTTCAATCAATAGTGGTTGCACGAGTACGTTCCCACTCCAACTGTTCACCTCAATTTTCACTGATTTTTTTTTTCAAATGTTAGATCTTCAGATCGGCCAAGTCCTCTGCCTAGGTAACGGCGGTGGCGGTGGGTCTCCCCCCGGTGGAGGCCAGTCCTTCAACGGCCTCGGTATGTTATTCGAATTCCCTGTCTTGCATTTGTGACACTTATGCCTCGTGATCCAGCGACGTACTACGACCCCGATGGCGGCGTAGGTGCCTGTGGCAGCGTTCTGCAGAACAGCGATTTCATTGTCGCGCTCGGAACAGGGAACTGGAATGGCGGCTCCCATTGCGGACAAACGGTTACTGTTCAATGTGCGTACTATTCCTTCTTCTGTCAGTGCTCTTCTCGATCCAAAGTTGAATTGCATTTGTACCGCAACAGACCAAGGCCGGAGCATCCAAGTCACCGTAGAGGATTTGTGCCCAGGATGCCAGGGTGCTAATGGAATAGATTTGTCCGAGGGCGCGATGGCTGCGCTTGACTCGAACTACATCAACGATGGGGTGATTTCGGTTGTCTGGTCCTTTGCTTGATTAATGTTGCGCTCCGGGCCCGGAGAGATATAATAGAGTTGAATTTGGTTCTGGTGGTCCAGGAATTTCGTTTCTCTGGGTGGAATTCTCTGTTTCAGATAGAGTTCATAAATGTCAATGTGAATGTTTTTACGTTTGAGACTCGGGTGTCAGCGATTGGGGGCACAACGCCTCCAGAACTTGGAGGATAGGGGATGGATTGGCATCCCTAACCGTGAACCACTGAAGGCTTTAGCTGCCGAACTAAAAGCCAGAACTGGCCCAACAATCTTCGTTGATGTAGATCCCCGAGAAAAATCTAGAGCAGTCACTGATGCCAATGAGGGAGCCATCCTGCTCGCTAAAGCTGGTTCTAATAAAAGAACCCCAAGTGAGCTTAATATGGGCATTATGCCAGCCTTTCAGCTGAAAGGTGCAAAACTTGCAAAATTGACACAAGCTGTTGCGTACGCCGGAATCCGGGAACTGAAGAGTGCCGTGCAACGGAAGGCATCAGACAACAATGTCAAACAAATTACTTCCGCCATCCGACAAGAATTCCACCGCAGCCCTACTGCTGCCCAAGTCTGGAAAAGTATCCGGCATAAGGACTTCTCCCGCCAAGTCAAGAATTTCCTCTGGAAATCTCTCCACTCTGCCCGCCGCATTGGTGTCTTCTGGAAATACATCCCCGAGTGCGAGGAATGTGGTATATGCCAGTTCTGCAATGAAACAGAAGACCTTGAACACATTACTCTAAAATGCCGACGTCCAGGCCAGAGCCTAATCTGGTCCCTGGCAAAGGACCTATGGTTAAGGAAACACCCAACCTGGCCAGAACTTTCCATGGGTTCAATCCTCGGATGCGGCCTAGCAACTTTTGCTGATGAAAAAGGTCACAACCTCCCTGGGACTGCTCGTCTCTACAGAATCCTTATATCCGAGTCCCTCTTCACAATCTGGAAGGTTCGAAATGACAGTGTGATCTCAAGGGCTGGGAACCCACTCCCAGAAACCCACATCCACAATAAATGGCTGAGTGCGATAAATCTACGCCTCCAGTTCGACTGTGTTCTCACAAATCATGCCAAGTATGGCAAACAGAACTCCATTAAATCCTCAGTGGTTCTCCAGACCTGGAAATCAACACTTATGAACGAGGAGGAGCTGCCAGAAGACTGGACAAGAACGCCCCGGGTTTTAGTGGGTACCGAGCCTAGATCGTCACCCCCTCCCTCCCGGCCCCCTGGCCGCCGAGGCAGGAACCGATAAGCTCGAAGTCCCACACTGTCGCTCTTAGCGTCGTGCATAAAGCATTCCCCTGGGCGGTGGACCGTCTAGTTCTTACCTTTTCCCCGGAGGGGCAATTCCCTCTGTCTTTTACGCAGTTCTGGAGGCTATACCAATTGTTAGTTGTCTATTACTGATATTGTACCACCAAAAAAAAAAAAAAAAAAAGATTGGGGGCAATGAGGAGCAAATCCTAGCCAGGTACATCGCGATTTTGGCAACTATCCTGTGACGACCTGTACAGGTCGAACAGGACCGCCAGATCACCAGACCGCAGGCTAGGTCAAAAATCCGACCAGTGGTCCCAATTTCTTTTTTGGACCCATCCCATGGCATTTGGGGTCACGGTGCTGTTCGAAGGAGGTAAGTACATCGGGTGGCTTAATTGGGTTCGCTCACACATCTCTTCACTCCCAGTGCTAGATTCAAGACTGATGAGTCTTGTTTCCAAATCACTGCATTATAGTTTATTTTGTCGTACGCTACATCCAGGCCGCAGCACAAACCGACGTGCGGAGAAGCTAGCATTCCAAAGCTTATTAGGGCATTCGTCGCTAACGGGATATTGCAAGCCATCCTGCAGGCGTGCTTCATTCTCGATTTCGGACTTTTGAAGCATTCACGGCTCAACGAACCCCTCTTTGCTCGAGTCGACGTTGCGGTCGAGCCTTCGGATATCCTCGATTTCGCAGAGATTTTGTTGGGTGATGGGCAGTTCGAGAAGAAAATTGAAGGCATGCTGCAAGTCAATTAATTCACCCCCGCCACTGCTGTACAAATAAAGAGTCTCACGGCTAAACGTCAGCAGATCTGGCGCGCAGGAGAGGGACAAGGCCAATTCTGCAGGATTCAGCGCTGACCCGGTCGTACTGATGGAGATTGCATATGAAAATGGCGCTCATAATTCCCTTACCGTTCCTGCATATTCATTTGAAGGCCAGAGAGATGGTGAGGGAGGCAATTCCTCAGGGTTTCATAATTATCTCAGCCATTACCGGGGAGACTCGAAAAGTCCCATATACGGTCGAGACTTGCATGGAGTACCTCAGGGTCTTGTTCGCCATTCGTTTGTGCCACTTATGGCATATACAAGTTCATGAATACCCATATTCGGGCTTATACTCAATTTGAGTCCTGTCTGGCGCGAGTTGGAAGAGACATGGAGGGAATTTGGGACGGGCTATCCCGAATTCCGCTTCATGGCCTCATTCAAAAAACCTCCCGCGCTGGGTGACCGGTTGAGTACCGCCAACCGAAACACATTGAACACGTACCATGCGTCAATAGTGACACCCGTTTAGATCTCTTTTTTCTCAATCTTCAGTCGCGCGTCGCCCGGGACCCTGCGGGTCCCGGCCCCGGCGACGCGCTCCTTCAGATTTCGAAAAAAACCAAGATTTCTAAATGGTTAGTGTCCTCCGTTAATGACAGGACTGTACTTGCCTGCCGTACTGTTGAGCTCTGCTCCAGTCAAGCAACCGGTGTTGATGTGCCTTGCTTTTTGCCGATCCGTCCGGGATCTTCGCAGGCATATTTAGGGCATCAAACCGTGCGTAATACGCCCACGGGCGTATCAATTACGCCGTATTTTCGTTACGCCACGGCCAAAACCCGTACGTCAGGACCCATAGAGAAAGCTCTGACGGGACGGGTCCCATGCGTACCGTACGTTTACGCCGTATTTACGGGTTTCATACATCCCGGGGCTAAGCTCGATAGTTGGAAGGTATTTTTTAGGTATTTCACTTTATTTCAGAGCCAAAGTAATCCCAGGAATGTCTCAGGGTTCTGAAGGTCGATTCAACGGTCTTGCATCAACCCAAATCGTTCGCATAGCTTGAGCCGGAGGCCTCGGCCCGCCACTCGGCGATGTCGGCGATGCTAGACCACTAATAACCGACGCCGGCCGAGGCGGCGCCGCCCAATGGCCGTTCGGCAAATTTCGGCAAGGTGCACGATGAAGTGATGGAAACGATCCGGCATCTCCAGAGATGTCTGTTTTGGGTAGCCATAATTTACGCGTAAACGGACGGTTACGGCCCCACGTATACGGGTCGAGCCGTACCGTTCCCGTGCCGTCTGGGAACCCACCAAGGTCGCTGACGGGACGCGGGCGTAACCGTATTTACGCCACGTAATCCCGTAAAATTACGGGACGGCTTGATGCCCTAGGCATATTGATAACCGGCGGCATTTCCAGAAATGTTCGCGTTGATCACAACTGGTAAATTCTAGCGTAATGCTAGTGCCAGATTATTTAGGTGACATCGTGAAAAACGGAGCGTTGTAAACGAACGTCGAGTCCCCCCGTCGGATTCCGGGATATTTACATCGGCGCGGTTGTTTATCACTAACGTGATCAACAAACATTGATCCGGTACTTAAAAACGGATTACGCCACCTGATAGGAAACACGGCCGACCCACGATCCTTCAGCCTGAGGCATACCTAAGCAAGTAAAAAGAAGCTCACGTCATGCATTCATGAGGACAAATAGCATTGTAGTGATAATATACACCCATCTGCGCTGTAAGGAACAAGACAAACTGGTAGTACGGTGTTGACTACGTGGGAGATAAACTCTGAGTCAGTATCAGTATGGAGGTGGCATGTTGTTATCGGGATACAGTAGTAGAAGAGGAGAATCCGATTATCAAACGGAAACATTGGCGTTGTGCCAGCGGGTACGAATTTCTAGTGGCAAACTCACGAAGGCGAGCTCGGGTGGCAATGGCATCAAGGTGGCATGATACTCGCGATGCAGATCCAGACCGTTGAGGTAGAGGAGTCGGTGAACGTGGGGAATCGACGGAGTTGAAGAGTATAGGCGAGTACACGGCGGTCTGGTCGGATGACGGGATGGTGGTAGTGGTGAAAGGAAGGTTTGTGAACGGCCATTGTGTTCTGTGCCGTGTGATGGCCGCGTTCACGTGATCATCCCAAATAGGCAATAGCGTGGGTCGGCTTACATTCCGCATATCCGCTTCATCATCGTTGATGATTGTATTATGATCTATGGCATGTAGAGTTGCCGATACAGATTGGATATTTGCTCGAGATACGCTGGTAGAAAAGAGGAGATTGTTTGCCTTCAAATTTCGGATTTGGTCTCAAGCAGTGGAATTAAATTTAGATATTGGATTGTGGCTAGCTATCACAGGCAACAAGAAAAGAATCGCGGGCCAACCAAGGGCCAACATCAAATATTCGGATGTGGGAACAGACCTTGGTATTGTTGACATCCATTGTCCGGACTCTGACTCAGACCTGCTGCACTCGTTGGGCCCATTTGTCCGGACTCTGGCAGTCTCTCAAAATCTTGATAATCATGAGATGACGTGGATTATGCCTCTTCGAGGCGGGAACTGAACCTTTAGGGTAGCTTTCTAATACTGTCAAAATACTGTACATACTACCGGAATTGGAACGTTCACTGGCGGCCACAGTGGCCATTGGTGGCCACTGTTGGACATTGTATGTCAGTGTTGTCCAGGATAAGATAACACAGTCCACCGAAAATCACTGTGCTCCTATCTTCCGCCCGGAATTTTTGGCGTTGAAGTTTCCGTGTTTACCCTTCTGGGGGGGCACAATATATAGGTTAAGGAGGGTCCTTTATAATGCCTTTAATGCTGACATGTCCGTGGGCACACGCACCGCTTTACGGCGAAGGAAACCAAACCGGAAAGTGACGACGGAAACCAAACCATTGGAATTGGCTTGTATGCCGCTGCTCCGACCATATGTGAAAAATCATTGATAAGGAGTCCAATGATTTCTGTCGTGCACTGTACCAGTATCACCATCTACCAAAATTTTGGTTTTGCTTCGGTTTTGTAGAAAGAAAGAAGAAGAAGAAAGAAAAAACCTACATGTGCAAGTCACTGGGAATCTAAGAGCCATGCCAATTGCCGGCCGGTGCCGGTCAATCACTGCGTTCAGGTGGCCGCGCAGCAGACCCCATCGGCGCTCCGTCGCCATACGACGGGGCTGTGCCGAGTGATGACGGCAGATTGTGCCGAGACACCTCGGCGCACTCGGCAGGGCTCTTTTACCTCTGCCGCCGGGATATCTGAACGCAATGATTGCCGTTTTCAACGCCGCGTACATTACACACCATGGAAACCGGCAGATCACGGATCTGTCATCCGCTGTCGCCCGGTAAATCGGATAACATCCAGCGCGATGTTCCGTGTTGTTCAAGACCTTAAGAATTGACTCTCAGAGCCTCAGTAGGGCATTTCACAACGCCAAAAGGCAGCGGTATTTCGTATTATATCTAGCTTGGACTTCTGGTACATAAAATAATTTACCTGTTGCAGAATGGGACTCTTAGTGCAACGACTAATGCTCAATGACCAATCATTGTTTGTGCTTGTAGCAGAAATGGCGGAAATCCATCTTCTCCAGGGTAGCCAAACCTAAAGGTTCAGCAATAATCATCAGTCCTGGCTGTCGTGATCAAATCACGAGATCCGGCTTGTCCTCTGCCTCGGACCTTCACCATTCAGAGTAGCAGCCGACCTTCGAACGTAACAGCTTCTGGGTTCCTTGCTATCGAAATTCTCTTCGAATCTCTCTGTTCAACGCGGTTCTCCATGGGCTGATCTAGAATTCTGGATAACAATGATATGCCACCGTCTTTGCCAGTCTACTTTTTCTTCTGGAACAATTGCGTTTAGGTTTCTTTTCCCCGTCCTTTCAGGCGAACTCCTAAACTCGTACATTTGGATGTAGTACGGGGCGCATGACTGGACAACGTATCTCGCGGTTTTGGCAGAATGTGAAGCAGAAGGGCTCTACTCCACGCGTCCCAACAGCAAGGAGCGACATCTACACTTTATCAAGGACGCACAAGTACTCTCGATCTGTTCTTCGGCTCGTGCTCACCATCTTGCACTTTGTCTTAATCCTTCGGCCCATGTATACTTTCTGGAGTCCCGAACTTCAATACTCTGCTGGTCGACCCGGCTCCGGCCGGGGCCTGTGGCCCCCAGAATTCTTTACTGGGATAATGTTTGTCTTGGACAACATACCCAAGACAGACGGCATTCACCGTCATGTACTGTCAAATCTGATACATATCTTCCCCTGGGTGTCGAGTCGCGACGTGAATGCCCGCCTTCACCGGATTCACCGCGCAGCTGCGTCGAGAACCACTCGGATGTTCTTCGTACTTCCTCGTCCTTGAGCCTTTTTATCTGCAAATAGTGATGTTCTGGATTAGGCCTAAAGCCAAAAAGCCATGGCTTTATGGCTCGGCTTTGGCTTTTCTTGGCTTTGACCCAGGTTGGCCTTGGCCTGACCTGAGATTCCGCCAGGCCAAAGCCAAAAATGCGCAACAGCCATGGCCTGTTGGATTTCAGGCCAAAGCCAGCCTTTGGCTCGGCTTGGCTGTTGGTCTGGCTCGGACTTTTGGAGGCCAAAGCATGGAATACTAAGCCAGAACTACAGGCTGAGCTCCGTCGACAGCAACTCGTTTGTTCCTTGTACTTCCTCGTCCCTGAGCCGTTTCATCCGCGCTTGGGCTAGACGATGTCGCGCCAGATGTAAGGCCCCATCAGTCGAACCCTTGTTAGCCACCGTGCCAAAACAGGAACACGATGGATGTGCCGTGGTTCTAGGGAGGACGATTGGTGCTGCATGCCGTACAGATGGGCAGGCATAAAAGACGTGCGTCTACAACGGATGAAGTCGAACTCACCAGTTCTCCCAACCATGAAGTATTTGATTCCCCTTTCCCTAGCGATGGTTTCCGGAGTTGTTGCGGACCGTTTCATCACGGTTACCAACAATTGTCCATTCGTTATCTGGTATGCACCTCAGATATGATGTATCTGAATCTCACGCACTCAAATTCGTCCCTTAGGCCAGCGGTAGCACTTGTTCATCATGCTAATTGCACTACCTGAGTTTCCCACAGTTCTTTACGGCCAGTAACGGGCTGCCCGAGCAGGCACCTGGGTATACAACTTCGTCTTATAATTATCCCAGATACTGACATGAGAGTGTATGTAGATGGGAAGCGCAGCCGAATACTGATCTCACATTCGCCACGCCAGACAATTGGGTCTGTATCGCACCGACTACACATCCCACTTCTGACGCTGAATGAAATCCTCGCCCAGAACGGCCGTGTCTGGGTATGCATTTAACCGGCCTGGCGGGCTGTGATTTGATTTCCCACTTAATTCTATGTTTCCAGGCCCGCCGCAACTGTGATTTCTCGACCAGTTCGGGTCCGGAATCTTGCCTTGACGGAGGCTGCATTGGGGGCTTGGTGCGCGCGTTTGCGATCCTCTGTTAATTCGGGGTGTCTCTGAATTGGCATCAGATATGTAATACAACCACCGGAACAGTACGCCCGTATTTCTACAAACAAGTCCAACTGATCTTTGCATGTCTGAAGGGGGTTCCACCGGCGACCCTTGCCACGTTCGACTTTTCTGGACAGTCACAAGACATCTATACAGGTACACCATTCATTAGTACACCGGACACTCTCTGGACGCTTATTGTTTCTAGTCTCTATTGTTGATGGATACAATTTACCGTAAGTCTTTCCATCCAGGAGCTGGGGAATCTGGTTCACATGTAAATCATTTCCGACCCTAGGATGGTCATAACCAACAACTGCGCCTGTGATTTTGCCTCTTGCCCTGTTGATCTCGCAACAGCTTGTACGTACAGGAAACCCTGCGTGCAAACTAGCGGAGCACTCAATGCAGATTTACCATCCAGGTCCGTTGGACCTCGCAGGCCCATTCGATTCTGACGGCGTACCCGTTGGGTGCAAGAGTGCATGTTTGGTAGACGCATTAGCAGGAAATGCTGGTAAACCTTGGGTCCAAATTCTGAGACTTATCATTGATTCACCGTATTCCAGCGAATTCCTCGAACTGCTGCACGGGTAAATGCAGTCCATGTCAGATCACTGGGATATACACTGAGTACCTGAAGGTTCTTTCGATTCTGATTCGTTGTGCCCGTCCTCCGGTGCTTAATTTATGCTCCAATTCCTGGCTGAACTGATCTTTGTTGCGTCTAGGTGTTGAGCATTACGGCTACTTCAGTCAGTCAACTTCGCGCACTCCACCCGGATATTAATCCCTTGCTTTCTTCCAGAGACGAACTGCCCCAACTCCTTCGTGTACCCGTTTGACGAGTCCAGCGGTACGGCCATCTGGCAGATAAAACCTGCTCACGTTGGCTTAAGCCAGACATATCTCAATAAGACCCCGCTTGAGCCGGGCTTAAGCCGGTTAAGCCAAGAATAAAATGGTATATTACATTATACGGTAGTATGTACAGAGCGCCGGTTAAGCCGCTTAACAAGATGGGTACATTTGCTAAATCATGTTGAGCGGATAAAGCCGATTCAGCCGCTTAACCTGGTTAAGCGGCTTAAGCGGCTTGACTGCATAGATCAGCGGGTCACGCTGCTTAACGCGGCTTGACCGCGTGTGGCACGCCAAGAGGCAGTGAGGAATGAGCCAAGCCGGGGGAGCGTAGGGATGGAGGAGCAGGGCAGCGGGGTATACACACCAAAAGTAGAGGCTTAGGCAAGAAAGCGCAGGGAACAGGACGAGGGCACGAGCCCGGGGAAGGAGACATGTGAGGTGAGAGAATACCTGCTAATCAGCCAGGGTACACAAGTCCAGCGGGAAACGTGTATGCACAGTGGGTTGAAATGAGCAATTTGAAGGCCCAGAGGTTAGCTGCACCATGAGAGGAGAGAGGAAGAATGGATGTGACAAGTTTGAAGTGACTTGGGAAGTGGCATGATGAAACAAAGGAACACGTGACAAATGAGCTTAGTTAGAAACAAAGAAAGCTTGTCCCGAACTACCACCACAAAACCCTCAAGCTCTGAGCCGTTGAGTGTCTTCAGTCTGCATTCTCCCTGCACCTCCTTCCCCCAGGCTCCAGTGTGTCTTTTCTCCCCACTTACTAGTCTGAGTAGTGTTACGCCTGCCCACCCCTCCCCAGTCTGCCCGAGTCCCGGTGTGTTCCCCATGCTGCTTCATTCCTCCGTCTCCGCCCTCGCCTGGCTTGGCTCACTCATCACTGCCTCTTGGCGTGCCACACGCGGTCAAGCCGCGTTAAGCAGCGTGATCCGCTGATCTATGCAGTCAAGCCGCTTAAGCCGCTTAACCAGGTTAAGCGGCTGAATCGGCTTTATCCGCTCAACATGATTTAGCAAATGTACCCATCTTGTTAAGCGGCTTAACCCGCGCTCTGTACATACTACCGTATAATGTAATATACCATTTTATTCTTGGCTTAACCGGCTTAAGCCCGGCTTAAGCGGGGTCTTATTGAGATATGTCTGGCTTAAGCCAACGTGAGCAGGTGACAGCTGGCAGTGCGAAAAGTCGTGCACGGACGGCGAAGCCGACGTCGAGTATGGGGTCACCTTTTGCTACGATGTCAGCAACTTGCCATAATGAAGTCCTCGCGGAAGCGTGGATGATTTCGTTGTTGATCCTCTTTTTTTTATGTTGCCTTTTATTTCTCCATCGACCAAGTTGATGTACATCAATGTGAATTAAGATTACTCTCATCGGACGGATTCGCATGTGAATCAACAGAGGTGATCCAAGTACTACTAGGAGTTCCTCCACACACCCACGAATGATCATACCAAAAAGACCCATCGCCGAGCGCCCTGATTATTTGAATTTCACCTGGAGAATGATCCTGGAATGATGAAGAAAATAGATAAATAAAAAAATGAAGGTGAATTCTCCTCTCCTGGCCCAAGCTCAATCTGAACGAGCTTTCCCACTTGACAGCGCGAGGAACAAGAGATTACCACACGCCGCTGAGCCTCGTTTTGCAGAGGATTCCCGGTTCGTGATACAACAAACGGACATCCTTGGCCACGGTTCAAATATCACTTCCTACGTTCGGGGCGGAGCGGGTTGCGTTTGTTAGCTTTATATTGCTTGGTGCTGAGAAAAGCTGTTCGTTTGGGCATATTCAACATTCTTCTCTTCACGAGAAGATCCCAAATCCAAATGCTGTAGATGGCCGTACTGTCGACAATGGGCGACAGCGATGCCAGGGGACTGACCTTTTATCCAGATTCAAGCGAGCTGATAATGATAAGTTGTCCATTTGGCTCCATACATATATTGTGGGTCCTTCAAAGAATTTGGAGGTCAATTTGATGTCGGTCGTATTCGCTGAAACGCTATAAGTTTGGTTATCCGACTGCCGCCGCTTGACCTGAAACTCAACAGAGTCACGGATTCGCCGCCAGACACTGTTACCTGGCGAGCACAACTAGGACCCTTGACAATCACCCAAAATGCCTGTCGGCGAAAATTTTGAATTCGGATAAAAAATGCCCAAAATGGGCCAAATGCCGAGCCAGTTTCGGATAAAAAATGGGGTCTGGGAGCCCGAAGCCCAGTCCCAACATTCGGATAAAGTATCGGGTGCCCAGACCCAGGCCAGGTCAGGTTCGGATAAAAATCATTGATGGCCGATTGAGGTTCCGACTCCGCTTGCTCCTGTGATCAACTGAGACTCGAGCGTCAAGGACCTCTCCATACATTACCATGACAAAGAAGTCCTCCGTTCAAAAAATAGCTTTTTCCCCGTGAGTGCCAAACATAGGTAGACAAGTCAACTTTTGTGACTCTATCGACACTTCGACACTTCGGATCCATATCTATGGCGGATAGCTCCGTCATACACATCCTCGAGAGCCACGAACTTCCTCCCTTTTATAAACACGAATGGATTGGGGTTAACAAAACATACCCATCTTTTCCACCACCGGAACTCGACGCGTATTTGAAGGGTCAATTATCAATCCCTCTGGAAGTAATTGACGCGTTTCCGCGGGATACTCTTAGCGTCACCAATTTTCTACGTACCCAGCTGCCATGCAAATCCCATTCCCTGGTGTTTCCTCTGGCGAAAACCTGCTTCTCATCATTGACACCAACCATCGACGCGGGTACAGCGATTAAATATTTGAAGGAAAAAACCGCTACCACCAGTCAAATTCATTGAGCAAATGAAAAAAGCGGCCAATCAAGCAATCCTAGATGGGCAGATTTCAGTTTTGGATACCCGATATCCTAAATTGCGCTTACCACTTTGGATTGTTACAACGTGGTCTTGGCTCGACAGCATGGTTGATGGCAGAGAAGCATGGGAGGTAGCGAAGAAGTGGATTGACCTTCGACGCCACTCGCTTCCAGCGGCAGACCAGGCAGCGTGCAGATTCTCAAACCTGGGATGGAATGCAGGCCTCAAGTCATTACCGGGCGACTCAACACAGATCTTCGCGCGCATGATCTCGGACAGGATGATTAGTGATGGGTTGGTCGATATGATGATATACTTGCTTGGGAAACGCATATCCAAAGAGCTCGGGCCTCAGATTGCATCAACGGTCGTGGTTGTCGAGCGCCCATTCATCATAGAGATTCTCCAGGCTACGACAGCCGACGACTACAAGAAGCCGAAGAAAGGGTACTTGCAGATCATCGAGGGGAAGCTGAAGAAGGATAACATCTCAGAGTTGTGGTTTCCAGCATTATGGGCGGAACAGATCCACTGGTTACCTTTCAAATGCGATTTCCGGGAACTGACCCTGAGCTATGGTGAGCGGCATTGAGACTGCACACTATGAAAAAAGCTAATCAGTCAGCAGGAGATCCACTGAAAATGAACGGAAAGCCTCAACAAATCATTCAAAAGACACTATGGTGGCTGAGGGGTCGGGTCGACAAGCGTTTCAAAAGCACTGGCAACGTCCTCCGCTGTGGCAGGCAGAACGATACAATCAATTGCGGTATCATTGCAGTGAATACCATCGCCCACCACGTTATTGGCGATGCTCTTTGGGTCGCGTCACACAAGGTCCAAAACCGTATCAAGTGGTTCAATGATCTCTGCGAGGAACAGGAAATAAGTGTAAGTAGATCGTTCTTAAAAGGCAGCGCACCCACTCACATTCTTTGAAGACTGCCACCTGCCAGCCCCGGCGGCTTACCCCCAGGCAGGAGAAGAAGAAGGCCGAGTCTGTCGCTGACACGACTAACTCCTTGGTCGTTGAGCAGCCATGCACCCAGTTGCCGCAATCCCTAGCACACATTCTTAACCTCCCACAATCTGCCGTACCTCCGGAACCTGCTCCAGCGACACACAAACGGGCACCGGCACTGGGTCAACTGTTGAACCCTATCTCGAGCTCCACCCCAGTGGCGACAACGATACCTCAGAGCTTGAGTCGGTTGCTCAATCCGACTTCTAGCCCAACTCCGATTGCGTCAGAGATTGAGAACCAGCAGACAATGGACGGAGCTGCAGGCCAAGCCGAGGGAGATTTTGGGATGGACGATGAATCGGCGGGGTGGATGGGTGTAGATGCCGAAGACTCGGAGCCGAACATGATGGACGTCGAAATACCCGAAGTGTCCGAGCCGGACACCTTCAGGGGAGATCAATTCCCTGGCGGCGACTGCAAACATTTTAACATCTTCGAACAAGCAAAGTCTGTAAAGCGAAAGCTTGAGACGGAAAATGAGCAAGTACCGAAACCGTCAAAGAAAGCTCGCTTACCGGAACCAAAGCCATCGAAAGCTGTAATTCTATTCCCAGTCGGCGAATCAAAAACTGCCGTCTGGGAACAGAAGGCCAATGTACAGTTTGAAAACGGGTCCATGGAGAACAGCGACACACGGATGGCCAGATTTACTGCCTCAATCCAGAAGATTGACGAGTTTGCCGAGATAAAGGATGCCAAGCACGTGCGCTGTTCGCGCTGTGCAAAGCCCCAGGCGATGAAGACCCCCTTCAATGTATCTAATTTCAAAAACCATTCAGACCGATGCAAAGGGCCAACAAAATATGGCAAGGTGGCCGGCGCAGGTGGGATGGCAACTCTAGACACTCTCTTCAATAGCCAATCGGCACATGCTGCCGGGTCATCCAAACCAAATGCTTGTGCACCAACTGTCGTCCTGGACCCTGCTTCTTGCATTGCGTCGACATCCAAGGTTCCACGCCCATGCCTCGGACTAACCCCGGATGACGAACCTCGTATTTCCCAGTACCTCGAGCGGTCGGGGGCTATGGGCGGCGGAGCCAGATCTCTGACAGAAATTACTGGGGAACTGTTTCCGAGAGCCAGCTCCTATAAAAACCTGTCGGCTGCTCGAAAGCAGCAGGTAGATACCAAGCAGGTTCACGAGTGGGTTTGGAGAAATGATCATGCTCAAACGAGAGTCTTTTCGACAAAGTGCAAGAAGGTTCTACATTCAGCTAGCACCAAGTCCGCATGTACTCAATGCCTCGGAGTGATCTCGAACGGCAAATTCAAGAAAGCCATCAGTCGACCGTGTCCGCCGGATGGTAATTTCAAGTACAATAACCAAGCTTATCGCGGTCAGTCTATTGCCGAGTTGTATGCCAAATGTGTTGGCTTGAAAGAGATTTTCGAAGCAAAGGTTTGATTTTCTCGTTCTCGCCTCAATCCACACATGCTCAACCTCGTTTAGGACACCCAAACTCCCGCTCTACGATACGCAATCGGTGTGCTTTCCGGAAAATACAAAGGCGATGATATTTTCGGAGGGCTCCTGAACGGCATGATCATCCGAGCCGAAAAGGAAGAACAAGGAGTCGGAACTCAGGGAATGAGATACTCGCCTCAAGTTCAGGAGTTTTGGCACATTCTCCACATGCACAGTCCCCGTGCCTTCAGATTCATTTCCAAGTACCTTCCGGCTCCAACTGAGCGAACCATCCGGTATGTGTTTCTTGCATTGCGGAAATAGCTAGCTAGACCTACAGTTATTAGCCGTCAACGCTCAGCCCTGCCAAACCTACCTCTAGGGATTCAGGATCGAACCTTCACGTTGGTGCAGGAACGGCTGAAGGCATTA
This sequence comes from Mycena galericulata, assembly GCA_029289565.1. NCBI lineage: Eukaryota > Fungi > Basidiomycota > Agaricomycetes > Agaricales > Mycenaceae > Mycena > Mycena galericulata. Next base: position 30,971 of record JARKIA010000237.1, read on the forward strand.
AAATATAATGGTCCGGTTGCTTTGAGTTGTGATGACACAAAGCTTATGCCGGCTTTTCGGCCGTACTATGATCATAATGAAGAGGCTTGGTTCATTCTGGGCGGTACAGGGGAACCACGGCGCCTCCTCGATCCTGCTCAATTCGAGTCAATTGTTAAGAGCGCTCAGATCCAGAAGGCTACGAAGGTCAGAACCAAACACACCACTTGTTTTGTGTCGAGTGCTTATGCTATAGCGAGCAGATTCGTGTCTGGTGTCTGCAAGTGCCAATCCCGAAGATCGCACCAATGGTCGTTGCTGCCATGCCCATTTCAGACAGTAACTCGGCGGAAGCGCTTCTCCCCCCGCTCTGGAAGATTGTCAATGGGCTTCTGGACGGCGGAGTCCGAGTGGTTTCTTACGCCACTGATGGAACTGCCGTCGAGCGAACTCTGCAACGGCTGTTGATTGATCAATCTCCAAGGAAGATCACATACAAAATCAAGCACCCAGGCTCATCGCACGGAATCGAGATAATCATTCCGTTCTATGGCAAAGATTTAGACCGTCCAATTGAAGGATGCTCGGAATGCGGTTTTCTCTGGCGCTAAAGAGATGGTTATTGGCAATCAGGTTGTGCTGTATATAGACTTCCGGGAGATGTCGTTCGCGGATGACGGGCCCATATATCGCCGCGATGTTTCGGAGAAAATGGACCGCCAAGACGATGCTGCCGCGACCCGCCTCTTGTCGGCTGCCTCTTTGGAATGGTTCAAGAAAAATAAGCCGGACAAGCTCGGGGTCATGGTTTACCTCTTTGTGTTTGGTGAACTTATCGATGCGTATCAAAGTCGCACAATCTCCATCGAGGAGCGAGTCCAAATAGCTCTTCGAACGTATTTCTTCATGGAGATCTGGGAAAATTTCCTGCAGGCCGCTGGTTATCCAAAGCACAAGTATTTCATCTCATATGAATTCCGCGATGTTGTACGCATACTCATCCACGGCCTCATGCAACTGGTATATATTTACCGCGACCATACACCGGGCGATCCGAAACCGATCTTGTTTTGGCTCATGATGACCGAGCCGGTTGAGCATGTCTTTGGCGTCACCCGGGACATTGTCAAGGACTTTTCGATGTTGAACTTCCAGGAGATATATGGGAAGCTTCACATTCAGCTCCGTGAAGTAGCTTTGAATGCCGAGATTATCATGGGAAAGGCTTGTGCTAGCGGATATAGTCACACGTACACCGACAATCGTGATATCAACATTCCAGCCCTCTCCACCTTTCCTTCGGACATAGAAATCGACAATGCTGCGGTTCGCGCCTACGAAGAGGCAGAGAATCTCTTTGCCATGGTCGGTGTTGTTGCTTCCGAAGTATGCACAGATAGCCCGCCGGCCCCAAACTGGTTTTGTGTTCCAGCAGTTGATGAAGATGGCGACTTTGAGCCGCAAGAACCGGCAGAAGATGATCAGTGTAACTTGCAGGAAGCCATCGAGAACCTGGATAGGATTTCAATGCCCACGCAAAAACAGGACAACGCGAATATGGATTTGACCTACGGTGTCATTGCTCTCACACTGGATGACCAGATTCGAGTGTAAGTGGTCGAAAGTTTTGGTCAGACGCCCTAATATAGTGTATTGATAGATCCTCACTTCCGGAGCCAACTTCTGATCAGTTAACGGCCTTTACGGAGCAAGATAGCTCCCAAATTTCGAAAACCCTTCACGCTGCCAGTTCATCCAATGTTCCGAACAAAATTCATCGATCTACCATTGAATGTGATATTCAAGATTTGGTAGATCTCCGTCTGCGGCATCAAACAAAACAGGCTGCTACCGGTGTACGCAAAAGAGCAGGCGCACCTGTCCCTCAGGATATTTCGGAGCGCCGGGAATTTATGAGGCGTATCACAGAGATCATAAAATCTCAGGAAGACCACGGGACATGCAGTGGTGTCGAAAGGGGTATCCGTTGGCGCCACGCGGCTCCAGGTGGCCGCGATGCTGTAATAAACGGGGAGCTCGCTCCAGCCCCAGCGGCAGGAACCTCGGCCAATGCTGCGGCAGCTGCAAAAGAAAATGCAAATATTGTGAGTGTCTTCTACAATTTCTCTAATGGTCAAGCCAACACCCGTGTAGATTCTTCGGAAGCGGCGCGACAAATTCAAGGCACATAATATGCCTTCCGAGCTCGAAACTGGAAGGATAACTTCACTTACTCCTCTCTCCACACCAGATGGCAGCGGTGGATCCGGACATGGATTCGTTTTGCATAACGGACAGATAATGGTCGCAAAAGGTAAGGCATGGATCCCTGAAGTGTTTTCTCAAACTTAGTATTGTTCATCAGTTCTGAGCGTGTATTCAAAAACGGGTGGGAAGAACGGGCGGCATGCGTGGGTGTCAGATTGTTCAAGCATCGCGGCTGCATCAAATATTCCCACCCAAGTTTATGAACACATGACGAGCGGTCGTCAGTTCCGGGCCATTCCACAAGCTTTGCAAGGCCTTCGTGTTCCGCAATTTGCCCTTATCCCGTCCTCAGCCTTTCTCTGTCTTCTCACCAATTCTCCCGAGCCGGTTAACATGATTGGCATCAAACTATCTGCTGCCGATGGTGCCCTTTACAAGAAACTAAACGACCGCTTGGCCGATGTGGTCGAAGCAGTGAAGGCGCTCGGGTCAAAAAAGAAAGGTGTCGGACGCGGCAAGGGCAAGGAAAAGGTGGTGGTGCGAAATTTGGACTCAGATGAAGAGGATTTGGAGTTTCCGGAGTCTGTTGGTACTTCCTAAGCACCGGGGAATAAAAATACATTTTTTCGCGATTTTTAGAGGTTTTTTTAGAGGCCTGTCCCGAAATTCGGATAAAAAATCGACCTCGCCGAGGCCTGGGTCAAATTCGGATAAGAATTTCCCGATTAAGGGTGCGGATAAAAAACCAAAAATCGAGAGATTTCGCGGACAGGCATTTTGGGTGATTGTCAAGGGTCCTGCACAACTCCCGGATGTACATGCAGGATGAAAAATAATCGGTCAATGAATCGTGCGTTTGCCGCAAATTTAGTTCGGCGGCAGCTCAGGAATGACCGCGCGGAGAATCAATTCTTAAAAGCAAGGTGCGTCATTTGAATTGTGATTGCTCTGGCCTCCCTGGAACAAAATCCGACACAGGATGCCGTGCCGTCGAGCATAAAATTCCTGGTTCTGGGGATGGTCGGAAGCGTTGATGTGCACTGCAATAAGGGAGTGGTGATGGTTCAGTGAGGTAACTAGATTGAATGTATATTCTCTCGATCTTCATGACCCTGCGCCCATTGACCTGTGTCTACGAGTGCTATCCAAAATACTTAACAAAGGGGGTGGCGGTGCATTCGGGTCCAAATGAGAACCGGGCCGGCCACTTACGTGCCAGCGCTCTCACACGCTCTTTCCCGAACTGAATTTGGCTGCTAGTCCTCCGGCTGTATCCCCAAAATGAACGACATCCAGATCCTCACGATCCCTGTGGCTCAGGGTTCAGTGCATCCTCGCCAAATCGCCCGAGCTCAGAGGGACTTGCGCCCAAGTACGGAGCGGTGCTTCTTCAGCTGATCAGCTTGTCCCGTCCAGCCGCATCGATGAGTCCAATCCTGCCGACGCACTCACGCTACTGGAACTCAAGAAGCCTGAGCTTTCCACATCCTAATCGTCGCGGGGCTCGCGGTCGATGCGGGGGGCATGCGCTAGTGCGCCTGATTCGCCACGTTCGCGCCATCGCGACTCGGGGATGTCTCCGCCTTCGGCGGTGTCCAGGTCCTCTTCACCAAACCTAAAGCACGTCGTGTCTTTTTCCTCTGCGAACGGGCCAACGAATAATGCACCGAAGGAGACGGTATACCCGTGTAGCAAGAGTACGCTCATCATCGCCATTGACATCGTTTTTCGCTAATGCTCGTCGGGCGAACAGGGTGGGTGTTCTTCTTTCGCTGGAAGCCATTGTATAGCACAACTGCACAAGCGCTGAGACATCTTTAACTTGGTCAATCACCCGGACACTGTGCAGCATGACATGGGTAACTACAGTTCCTCGAGACTCTGTTCTGGCTACGGCGCTGCGCACGCCCACACTGACGTGAAATCGGCAAAAACTCAAACTCGGCCTACAACCGCTTCCTTCTATGGAATGCCCTAATTGGCGCCCAATGCACCAAGCCAATGATAGTTGGAACGTGTTCCACGCCTCGCGCATCACCCGTTTATACGTGACCCGCGCCTCGAGGGTCTCTGGTGCTGATTGCTCGGATCGTTTGAGTTGCCGATTTGTATGCGTTCAGCATCTTCTGTCGAGGAGTACACCGATACGAAATCCGTTTCATATCGGCGGCGGTGATGTCGGCGGAGGACTCATGATTGTATAGACTAAGTATTCCTTATGATACTCGACCTGAGTGCTTGCTCAAATGTAAATGATCAGCGCAACCTGCCCAGGTAATTGAGATCAATTATGTGGCCAGTAATCAGTGTTAATTAGTCGTTGACATGTTGCTGACTTGTTGCTGACACTATTTCTGTCTTGCTACCGGCGACGACAATGGCAGTAAGAAAACTTTGACTTATTACAAGTGTTCTGCTCTCAATGCCAATATAAGTGGCTCATCGTCGGCCGGCACATTCACTGCGTTGAGGCGGCCCCGCGGCAGACGCCGTCGGAGCTATGTCGCCATAGGACGGAGGTGTGCCGAAGAGCCTCGGCAACATCTGCCGCCACCACTCGGCATAGCTCCGTCGTACTGCGATATAGCTCGGCAGAGTCCATTTACGTGCGCCGCCGAGCCGTCTGAACGCAGCTACGTTATCAGACAGGATGCGCAAAAGCCGCATGTGGGTTTCAGAGCCGCACACGGCAATATTTTTTTTTTCTGGCTCTCGGACATCACTAGGAGTGTTGTGGATGCCGTCTGACCACCAAATCCTCTTCGAAAGAAAGCCGCATGCGGTGAGCTTGCGCACCAAAAAAGCCGCATGCGGCTTTGCGCATCCTGTCTATCATTTAAACTGCGAAGTGCACGGAAGGACGGAGAAGCACAATGTCCGGTCGCAAATCCGGACTGAACCTGGGATGGCATTTCCGATTTCGGCTCTGGAGCTGGTTCAGTTTGTCAACAACTCCGAGTCTCCACCGTGATTCTTGATTGTACCCATATACGCCGGAACACGTGTCATCCCTGGGTCGAGGGGATGGTGGCAAAAAAATATAAGGGCAATGCTATGGATTACCTGCGATGTCGTCATGTGGTGTAAGATTCGAGTCCTCTCACGTACAGCCCCAGTGTGAGTTGGGTTATTTCCCTCTTCTTGGTTTACCGTCCAACTGAGTGCTGTGAATGGAAGTTCCATGAATGTCATCTCCGGCATCATCGGACGTTGCCATTTGAGCCAATGGTTATGCACCGTTTACGAAACCCGATTGTGTCCGCAGCATGTGACTTGGACGTAAACTATTTTAGCACGCACCACCTCCGTCCCGACTCTGATCAGTGATCACCATCCTACCATCCCCGCCATGTCTGCCACTGGTACACCCATTTCAGCAGGATCCCACTCCACACCCACGCAAAGCACGGCCAAGGTTACTTCCCTCTCAAGTCCTGACTGGATTGGAGCATCCCTATTGGCCGCAAAGGCAATTGCTGCCGCAGGGAAAGTCCTACCAGTTCCCTATGTGGAAGGTGCCTTTGAGCTCGTCATTGTTATTTTCGAGACGGTCGAGGTTTGTTTTTGAATGCTTCTTCATTGAAATGGGTCTGATCTATCTTATAGAAGATCAAAAAGAATCGAGAGGACCTAAAAGAATTGTGCGGAGATATTCTGGAAACCATGGAAATTGTTCAAGACCAGATGACGGCCTATGGCGATACAGCCCCGGAAAGGTTCAAGGTACTGTGCAAGGATCTTGAGAGGTGAGTTGGTGATGATTGTGTTGGGTTGGGTTTTACATGTGCCCATAGTTGCCTGAAGGACATGCAAACTGCCGTAGAGAATTTACAGGGCTTCCGTCGCTTCAAAGAAGTCCTCAAATCCACCAGTACCACAGATAAGATCAGTAGCCATCGGAGCAAGCTTCGAACCTTGCGCGAGAAATTCCTGGTCTGTACATTGATCTGATCAACGTAAATATTCGCTCAGCCATGTCGAAGCTTGTGACGGCAGCGGATACCAATATCCAGGTCCACAAATTGATGGCCATGTCATCCAGTAAGATCTTTACTCACCTGGAGGACTGATTTTCTTGATTTATCGGATATCCTTTAGCAACTCCGGATAGTCTAAGACCTCAACCGGCTCAAAGCATCAACAACTGCCCTCCTCCATCGAGAATCTTCCATGGGAGAAGGACCATTCTGGACAAAATGGAGGAATGTTTCAGCCAGGACCTGGGCAACCAGCATATTTTTTTTGCTTTACGGACTTGGTGGGGCTGGAAAGACTCAGATTGCTCTCAAATTCATTGAGTTGTCATCCCGGTTAGTCTTGAATTCCGCAACACTCAGTTGAAGTTAAATTGACCAAGACTTCCTCTTCTAGTTTCTCGGACATCTTCCTGATTGACACCAGTACTACAGCAACGATTGAAACAGGCCTACAAAGCATAGCGGGAAGCACTGCACAAGATGCTCTCAAATGGCTCAGCAGGAAACAGGATAGATGGCTACTCTTCTTTGACAATGCAGATGATCCCACGATAAACCTGAACTCATTTTTCCCCCGATGCAACCACGGAAACATTATCATCACATCTCGGAATCACGGGCTGAAGGTTTATGCAGGCTCTCATGTTCTTGTCTCAGACATGGAAGAAGCAGATGCCGTCAAGCTATTACTTACAAGTGCCGCCCAGGATGTCACTGAGAGTAACAAGAAGATTGCAGTGGAGATCGTTCAGGTTTGTCACTATATATCCCATGCCACATTCCCTCAATTTGGTTTGGTAGGAACTATCATGCCTTCCCCTTGCTATTATTCAGGCTGGCTCATTCATATCTGAGTCTGGAGCACTCAACAGCTATTTGACACTGTTCAGACAAAACTGGGCCCGACTTCTCAGCAAAAAACCAGCTCAGTCCCATGATGATTATGCCGGGACGGTGTACACCACATGGCAAATCAGCTTTGATAGGCTTACTGGGGCAGCTCAGACCCTTTTGCAACTATGCTCTTTTCTGCACCACCAAGGGATATTTGAGCAAATATTCAGCCTCGCATCTGCATATACCTTTCCAGCATACGGCCCATCTAAAGAGGAACTACAGCGGCCAATGGAGCTTCTGTCACCGTTCCTGGGTTCCAATGGGGACTGGGACTCTCTCCAATTCATCGAAGTTACAAATGAACTCCAAGCATATTCTTTGATCAATTTCAACCCGGAAACAGGGCTATTCTCGATTCATCCTTTAGTGCATGGCTGGAGCCGGAGTACCCTGACTTCTGAAAAAGAGTACCATCATTCAATGGTGGCAATAGTGGGGATGATGATTGAAAGGATGCCATCTTTAGCTCTCGAACCAGCTAGTTTATGGCTGACCCCACATACTGATTCACTCCGAGGGAGTGAAATATATGTAAACCCTGATTTCAATCACGCATTTGCATCAATCTACCGCTATTCAAAGAGACCAGCAGAGGCAGCAAAGATTAAGAATGTCATTCTCCAGAAGCAAAGAGAAACCCTTGGTGATGACCATCCAGACACTCTGTCTGCTATGTGGAGTTTAGCAACATCATATAACCACATACATCAACCTAAAAAGGCGGAGGAACTCCTTCTTGTTCTCCTTGAAAATCGAAAGAGAACTCTTGGAGATAATCATCTGTATACTGTGAAAGTCATGGCGGAGATGTCAGTAGTTTGCAGCCAACTGGGCCAACTGCAGCATGCAAAGGAGCTTCAAGTTGTTGTTCTGGAAAAATACAAAGAAATTCTGGGGGAGGACCATCCAGATACTCTGCGTGCCATGGGGAATCTTGCATGGGCTTACCTGAACCTTGGCCAGTTCAACAGCTCAGCAGAGCTTCAAGCTGCGGTTTTGGAGAAATGAAAAATAATCCTTGGGGAGGACTATCCAGCCACACTCCATACCATGGGGGGTCTGGCACTGGCCTACCGGTCACTGGGTCAGTTGGAGAAAGCACTAGAGCTTCAAATTGTGGTTCTTGAGAAACGAAGGATTGTCCATGGTGAGGACCACCCAGAGATTCCGCTCGCCATGGGACATTTGGCTGTCACATACTATCAACTGGGCCAATTCAACAAGGCAGAGGTCCTTATGGTTGATGTTCTTGAAAAGCAAAAACAAAGTGTTGGAGAGGATCATCCACAAACACTGGAAACTATCCAGTTTTTGGCAGACATTCATCAGGAATTGCACAAATCCGATGGAGTGGGGTCAGAGAGTGCACTTGTTAATGAAACTATGAGAAGTGATAGTTAGTTTTCTATTGGCAGTATTACAGCATGTATTATCTACACCCTTTATCATTTGATTTGCACTTGAAGCAGAAGACACATTAAATTGTTGAACAGATTGAGCAAGGAGACTTCACGCCGCGCAGGTCAAGAGCATGGGAATGGTCCTCCCAACAGTTGACGAGGAGAAAGGCAAGTATCGGATCACCGGCCCATGCCACATATCTAGTACTCTCTACTTCCCGCACTCGACCCTCTTCCCTGCTCTACCTAGTACCTTGTTCGCTGCTGCATTGACATGTCTCTGTCTCGATGAGGTGTTTGGGTATGTGGTCTCTTAACTGTCTAGGAAAACCTTGACTGAATTTTGGTGATCTGTGAATACTGTACTATTTTGACCAAGCAGTGCTCATCATTTTTTCGCTGAGAAGCCCGAGAAATGTTGTTTTGATTTACAGCTCTTTGCGGAACTTAGGGTGCGGACAATTTTTTTCTATTTTTGATTGTTTGACGAGAACACTCATAGCACCTTCAGTCATGGTCCGTTTACCTTCGGAGTAAGCTCAATCCATTCGCATTCGTGATACACTGTTTTTTGTGTCCTCACATTTTTTTACTCGGTGTGGGGGTCTCAGGTAAGCATATTTTGGGACATGTTCCAGCAGGACAGCTGGGGCATCAGTAGTTCACCCCCGATTGCCCTAAATTTTTTATATGATGTACTTGTATGCATAATCTAGTTCCTGAAATACTGTGAGAGTGAATATGATCCCAGGCTCTGATATTCAACAGCAGGCTGACTGAGAGGGCAAATCAGCCCAATATTTCCTGATCCCTAGATTGAAACTAGACATTACATCCACTATCGCAGTATTCCAGGAACTAGATAATACATAGAAGTCCACCATAACAAAAATGTAGGGCACCTGGGAAAGAAATAGTGATGCCCCAGCTGTCCTGCTTGGAAATGTGTCAAAATGTATGAAAATTTGATCCCAGATCAAATTTAAAAATCTGAGGACACAGGAAACTGCGCGTCGGGATTCTGAGAAGATTGAGCATACTAATAAGTTAAACGGACAGTAATTGACCCGTAATCGCTGTTCTGCCCAAAATAACTGAAAACAGAAAAAAAACACTCATGCCCTAAGTTCCGCAAAGAGCTGTAAGGTGATTTTTACACACTTCAGAAAAATCTCGGGTGACTGAACACTTTGTCATAGACTCATGAACCAGTCGACGTAAATGGATTGCTTTCCGACTCGGATGGCCAGACTTACAGCTAACGTCAGTACCGAAGGCGCGAACAGAAATTTCTTGTTTTGGGATGTTTTCAGAGAATTGCCAGTAACTCAACCAGTTCTGCACCGATTCAGATGAAACATGGATATATCTGTTGGGATAATTCAAGCGCAATTAGCGATAGAAACGAGTTTGTGAAAATATAATTTATTGGGTGATCTCTGGTTTCGGGCTGTTTTCGGGCTCAATGCTGTCTAGCATGCCCAGAACATGTCTCAGTGACCTAATATTTTGAGAGGGACAACATGTATACCTGGAGCGATATGTCATGGAACCAGAAGTACAGGTAATTTGGTTTTACTCCTGTAGCTGCATTGGAGAAATTTGACAGCTTTGGCATTCAGGAATATTGTATGGATTGCATCGATCTATGATTTTTATATAATTCTGGCCCCATGACAAGTTCTTCAAGGCATATATTTTGCCCTTCCCAAAATATCAGGTCACTGGGACATGTTCTGGGCATGCTAGACAGCAATTAGCCCGAAAACAGCATGAAACCACAGATTACCCGATAAATTATATTTTCACAAATTCTGTTCTATCACTAATTGCGCTTGAGTTAGCCCGACAGATCTACCTAGGTTTCATCTGCATCGGTGCAGAACTGGTTGAGTTACTGGCAATTCTTTGAAAACATCCCAAAACAAGAAATTTCCGTTTGCACCTTCGGTACTGACGTTAGCTGTAAGACGAAATTAGGAACATCAGACAACAGAGACAACAATCAACCAAAGAAGACACAATGAGAGCAACCGTTTACGGAAGGGGCCAGCTTGTCGCACTTTTGGGTGAGGATCATTGCCCCCACCATTTAAGAGGCTCTGGCCGCAGTGGCTTAGAGAAAAAAACACCTCAAAGGAGAGTAGAGCGGTCTGGAAAAGTGTAAAAAGTTCCTATACCAAAATGGAGTAATTTTTGATTCCAAGTCGAATGAGCCCATGATGTTTTCGGGCATTATACCACCTCGAGCTCATCGTCTGCGCACGGACCACCTGTACGTGCTGAATTTACTGTCTCTTGGCCACCTCTCAGCAAGCTTTGCACCCACATCTTCCAATCCATCACAGTAAAATTCCCCGGCTCCTGCTTGACCTATGTTGCCCATACAATGCACCCCAACCTCCATCACTTTTCCTCGTCGCGGTCGCCGACGATGACAAGCCTAAAATTTTATCAAAAAACATGTTAGGTTTATTCGATAGGCCATTCAAAACTGTCCATTTTTCATGTAGTATGTTTGGAGGCCATATCTTGAAGTCTACAACCTTTTTTTTCTAAAGTCCCACCCTCTCATTTGGCAGGGGAAACGACCATCACCGAAAAGTGCGCCGAGAGGGCCCAGCCGGTATCCAGCGTTGTCTCCCGGTGATTGATCGGATTGTCTGTCTTTGCTGGATACCGGACGGGGACGAGCCTGACTTTGTCGAAATAGTACAGTAGGGCTTCAAACCGTGTGTCGTGTAAAACGCCCACGGGTGTATCGGTTACTGTTCCATTTCGACGGTACCTTCATCAATTTTCAACGGAGAAGACCGAAAATTTTAGGTTCGAATCAAGGTGATTTCTGCAAAAAATCTAATGTCACCTGTCACTGAACCTACAGTCGAAATGGTACAGTACACTGTGTTTTCATTACACCATGGCCAAGCCCGTACATCAGGACTCATGGACAAAGCTCAAATGGAACAGGTCTTGTACATACTGTACGTTTACACCGTATTTACGGTCTTTACACATCCCGGAGCTAAGGTCAAAGATTGAAGGTATTATTAGGTGGTTCCCTTTATTTCAGAGCCAGGGTAGTCCGCACTGCACGGAAGGTCTTAGGCTTCTGGTCTTTTCACAAGTCTTACATTAACCCAAATCGTTTGCATAGCTTGAGCCGGAGTACATACAACTTCAGCAGCATAGGCATTCGGCCCGTTGGCCAAATGCCTACTTATCCCGTGAATGCTTACTGCCCTTAGATCAGCCATCACACCACCAATGGTGGCATACCAGCAAAACACAAGTCCTTTCTTCAACAACTTCTTCAATATACCTGGGAACCTAAACAACACCAAACTTAACTGTACCTAACTTTTCTAACCCATACTTAAAACCAAACCTAACCCCCCCATGCCCAGTGAATACAGAGTTCAATGTTTTACGAGTTTCGGCACGCATCGGCATATCCCACACTCCGTGATGCGCTCCAAATGATGGATAGGCGTTCGCGCCATCAGGAGGCGTTCGGTCTACGGGCCGAACACCTATGCTACTAAAGTTGTGAGCCGGAAATGTCGGCCCGTCAGGCGACAGTGTCGGGAAACGCTGGATCACTAATAACTGATCTCGGTCGAGGCGGCGCTGTGCTCGTGGCCGATCGGCAAACTTCGGCAAGGTGTGAGGTGAAGGCAAAGATTCGGCATCTCCAGAATGTTGCTTTGATGTCTGTTTAAGGAAGCCGTAATTTATTGTAAACGGACGGTTACGGCCCTACGTATACGGGTCGAGCCGTACCGCTCCCGTGCCATCTGGGAACTCGACGTGGGCTGTATTTACGCCACGCAATCCCGTAAAGTTACGAGACGGCTTGATGGCCTATCTTTGAATTATGGGTCGCGCACCGGTGCCGCGATTTCTCTAGCTTAAGAAAAAACGACACTCTAGAGGCAATGGACTCGGCGAACTTCCTTTTTTCGCTTATTCTGACGCGCTGAAGTGTCCGAGTGCTGAAATAAGGGCCCAATAAGCGCCTGGAACCATATTTTGGGCCTCCTCAACAAGCAAGATGAGAACCGGAGAACCTGCGGCAACATGCAATGCATGCAAACCCACTGCGCGCGTCCCGTCTCCCCTGTTGAAAACTTCAATTTATTCACTGCTTTCAATTCCACTTGCGAAATTAGTGCAATTGAAAATAGAGCCCTGGATTCTATCATAATCCTGTTGCTGCTGAGCGCTGATACCTTGAGAACCGTTACGGCGAAGTTGTTCTTGCCAGATCCCTGGCGCTAGGGCATCAAACCGTGCGTAATATGCCCACGGGCGTATCAATTACGCCGTATTGTCTTAACGCCAGTGCTAAACCCGTACGTCAGGACCCATGAAGGATGCTCCAACGGGACGGGTCCCGTGCGTACCGTACGTTTACGCCGCCTTCACACATACCGGAGCTAACCTCAATAGTTTGAAGGTAGTTTTTGTGTAGTTTACTTTCTTTCGGAGCCATAGTAATCCTAGGAAGGTCTTGGGCTTCTGAAGGTCTTTTTACAGTCTCACATAGACCGAAATCGTTTGCATAGCTTAGACCGGAGTCATCGGCCCGTCAGGCAGCGGTCTTGGGAACTCTGAATCACTGATAATCGACGGCGGCTGAGGCGGCACTGTGAGTGGACGCTCGGCAAACTTCGGCAGGGCGTCCGATGATGTGAAGGCAACTATTCGGCATCTCCAGAATGATGCTTTGATGTCTGTTTTAGGAAGCCGTAAATTACGCGTAAACGGACGGTTACGGCCCCGCGTATACGGGTCGAGCCGTACCGTTCCCCTGCCGTCTGGGAACCCACCAAGGTGGCTAACGGGACGCGGGCGTAACCGTATTTACGCCGCGTAATCCCGTAAAATTACGGGACGGCTTGATACCCTACCTGGCGCCTTTCTCTCTCCTAATAAATTAATATATTGGACCCCCAACCTGACTTCTACATTCATGTCCCACTCGCCAGCCGCCCATGAGGTCCTCAAAGATACGCTCTCACGTTCGCAAATTGAACCTACAGCTGCAGTTACTCCAGCCCCGGGGAAATTTCAGCGGTCCTCCTCCGCCAGCGTGCTCGCGGCACATCTTCGGAGAAAGCCAAACCTAGTCTTCACGCTCCTGATCCTCATTCTAATTAAGGATGGACACGGGTACACCCGCGGGTATGTTCGGGCTTACCCGTATCCGGACCCGCAAAAACCGTACCCGCATACGGGTCGTGTCTAGACCCGTACGGGCTACCCGCGGGTCTTCAACGCACCCGCGGGTCCTCAAACGTGTCGAGCATACCCGCGGAATTTCCACCATAAATAAAATTTTTTTGTCCCGAATGGTGCAGTAAAATGTAGACTATTCAATGTGATTAAATTTTGGATTGTTCTCTGCTGTGTGAGCTCAATAGAGATTGGATCAGGTGCGCTTGAAGTTGCTTTCAACAGTTGAAATTGTTGTTTCACTGAACTTGAATTGTTGTTTTGCTAAACTTGTTGACATGGAAATACTCCTGCTTGGAGCTGGGGTGAGGTGCTGTTACGCAGCATAAATTTGAAGGATGCTACTACATACTAAGGGACAAATAATAGATGTGCGAAAACCCGCGGGTACACGGGTCGGGTACACGGGTTGAGCATGGGTCTGAAATTACGACCCGTACCCGTACCCGCCCTCACCCGCGGGTAATACAAACCCGCGGGTGTACCCGCGACCCGTGTCTTTCCTTAATTCTAATCGGTCTGCGTCCGGCATGTCTCCCAGACCAGCTCAGCGCGAGCGACCAGGCTTCGTGGCTGGAGTTTGTTGGAAGTCGTAGGTAGAGTCGAGACGCAATTAGATTACCGGCCCGAATGTATCACATGACCAACTTTTATCTTGTCTTTGTACTCGTCGCGCACTTGCTGCTCACTCCCGGGATCCAATCTCCAACAGAGTTCCGCGCCAGCCTCATCCATCGATGGCAGACGGTGATGATTACAACCGGGTTGATCATGGTCGCGGCTGCGTCTGCCGTGTTCAGCGATAAAGTCGCCGGCGGAAGCTACCTGATGGTAATGGCCTCGCTATGCTGCTCTATCGCGGCCATCACATTCGGGACGGGATTGAGCTTTGTTTTTCAAGCTGCACCGCCGCGGTCCATTGTCGTATGCTTCACAATTGTTTGAAGCCCTTTCAGTCACTAACTGACAGTGTATTGAGGGAAGAAATCGGCAAGACGCCCACTGTACATGCTTGCCGTCCTTGCATCGCCAACTTTCTTCGCTATTGGCGCCACGCTCTGCTTTTACGCCGCCCTAACTGCGGTTGCGTATCAAGATCTCAATAATCAAGCAGTTAGCATTCTCGCGCGTATAGGAACGACCGGCGGCGCAACGCTGATGTTGGTAATTTTTGCTAGCTCTGCCTGGCTAGTGTGGGATATGGATCACGATGATGCGAGCGGAGGGGAGAGAGAAATTCCACGCCGGAACCCAGCATAAGGGACATGATACATAAGTCCTCCACTGTTTGGCAAAGTAGAAGGCGGCTTATAGACTTTAACTGGGTAGCCATCTCGCCATTTTCATTGTCTAGCTTAGCCTTGAACTTGGAATACTTCCGCTGACCGAGTTTCATTTTCCCAAACAAAAAGAGATCGCGTAGCAAACCGAATCTCGGAGATATCTTGGCTTCTTGGCTTCTCCGATGTACCGTAATTCGACGCAGTCAAAGCGCAGAATCGCAGCCAAACTTAGACGTGAAATGTAGCAAAAAAGGCCCCGTTGGGGAAATCGATTCTAATCAGTGGCCATTACACGAACAGTAGGTTACAGTACAGACCTGCATCATATATATGTATTTATCCAAGAAAAAAATGTCCGTCATTTCGCGCCGTCTAGTAGTTAGACGCATACTGCGCCGCCTGGTAAGCGCTGCCGACAGAGCTGGGGGACGTGTCGGAGTTCCAGTTGTTGCTGGGGACGTAGTAGTTCGATCCAACATCGCTACCGCTGAACCCATAGTCGTTGGTGCTCAGGGAGCCGTCCGAGTTGTAGAAATCCCCATAGTAAGAAGCGATGGAGTTGTCGTAGCCGACCTGGCGCAGGACGGTTATTCCTACGACCAATGGGGAAAATAGGAGAAAAACGAACATAACGCCCCGAGCTACGGGTGAGGTCCCCGCTGAACCCGCCGAGCGAGGCGTAGTACTTGAGATGACAGTGAGAAAAAAGTTTGTTAGTGAAAAAGAGAAGCAAGCCGACCTGCTGGAAAACGATGGTCTGTGTTTCAACCTCGCAGATCTGCTCGGTGATGATCTTCTTTGCCATCTCTTGCAAAACGACAAGACGTTGCTGGATGATTTCGATCGACTCAGAGTGGCACACCAGCTCGCTGTCCTGCTTGACTACAACCTGGTGGAAGTTGTGGTGGGCAAAGTCGCTTGCTCCGTAGAAGTTGTCGAAGTTGTCGAGGGAGCTGATACCATTCCAGTTGTTGAACGACTGGCTACCACGGGCAACTGCGAAATATTTTTAAAAGTGTTCCAATCGGGATGGAAGGTGACATACCAAGGTCATTGTTGGACTTATAAGACAAGGGGCTGGACATCGCGCCAGTAGCGAGTGTGACGGCAACGAAGGGGGCGGCAAATTTAGTGAACATGATGTTTTGTTGTAAAGGATGTGTGTTCAAACTGCGAATTGAAAATTGGTTAGAAAATTTCTGTGTGGCCAGAGAAACAGTCCATTACGTGCTTCGTCAAGAATGTAGAAAGGCCGACCCAGAGAATACGAAGGAAGGAAGATAAAGATTGTGAACCGGGCTACCTGGCCGAACAGGGATGAGGAGGGAGAACGAAGGAAGAAACGAATGATTCTTCAGCAGACTTGGACCTTTCCTTTATACTCTGTTTTTTTTTAGCGAAGCTGCATTTGATTTGCTACCGAGTCTCTGGGTCTCGGACAGCTACGTAAGAGGTTTCGGCCAATAACTGACGGCTGGGTGCGCGCATCGTATCTCTAGCGTCGATATGTCAAAACAGCACCAGGCAGATCGCGACCGAGGCGCTGAACGGGAGGCATCGATTAGATCGGCAGCGCTGCGGCATATTTAACCATCATCTAGTGAACAGCAGTCACCTATTTGGGAGAGAAATGAGTTGGTGGTACACATACACATTTCGGCACTACAATGGTTCCGATTAATTTTGGCACGAGATTTCAGCAACCGTGCTGTGTATGTCCAGCTTGAAGGTGAGGTAGCATGTTTGCCGTGGTACTGATTCCTGTCACAGTCAAGGCGGCCCTCAGGGTTGATGACAAGAGTTTTGCGGGGGGATATCATTCCGACAGAGGCAATGCGACACCATGATTATCTGGGCGGCCTCGTTTTTTTTATGTTATTTTATTTTTTCCTTCCTTTTTGGGGGGCAGTACTTATCGAGGCAGAACAAGTGAGGCCTCACGACGGACTCCCACGGGCCACATTGGGGAAACTGGATTTTGGCGGTGGCCCGTCTTGCTACGCTGACAGTGAAAGTAATCTGGTTTCAAAATGACCATGTCACGTCACGTCAGTGCCATTTGTCGAGTGTCATTTGTCGATCTTAACCAATGACTGCCTCTGAGCGGCTGATGAGTGGAAACGAAAGGATCAGACTGATGTGAGTCACGTGCTTCCGAGTGCCCTTTCCTCTCACCACCATGCTCTTTGCGACGCATCACGATCAATTCCTCAGCTTTCGCGTCCAATTTACCGGTCGAAATCTCCATTCCACATGAACACTCATAATTGTAGGTTTCTGGGCGGTACGCCTCCCAGGTCTCCCATTTTGGTTCCAGCCTCCAATGAGCGCAAGCGGGAAATAACGACGACTCCTGTGGAGGAATTGAAGGTGCGAGTACTCGAGTGCTGTTGATTATATGCACCACGGACCCGGTTTTCAGGACAGCTGTGCCGGTGACCACGTATGTGCGACTTACGACATGTATTCCTAGTCGTTACCTACATCTTTTGCATGGTCCGAAATCCTGCTAATTTTACCCTATAAGTGCCAAGCTGCCGCACAACTGGCGTCTCTTTTAATTTTTTTTTACTGATGCACCATCTTCCAGAGAAATCGTTCTGGAGCGAGTGGCCGCACTCCTTAAGAATTTTGTGCGGGATGTATCAAAAGTGGCCGCGAACGCCGGCGGCGGCAAGATATTCACGTTTGGCTCTTATCGACTTGGTGTACATGGGCCCGGCTCAGATATCGACACTGTCTGTGGCGCCACATACAAGCAGCAGATTTCTTTCAGGTATCCGAACTTGTGGTCTGCTCCGCGGAAATCACTGAATAAAGACACCGTAATGCACAATCTAGGGCCAGAAGCTTCGTTCCAATCATGCAATCATTAAGTCCAAAATCTCCCTTGACTTTCTAATAGCGCTCATCGGCATGTCGTCCATTCCGGAAGACCTATCTCTCAAGGACAATAACGTCCCGAAGAACTCCTTGGGATTGGTTCGTCCAAAGGCATGAGATGTGCAGATGACACGGAAGTTCCAGTGCCTTGCCGTAAACTACCAGCCCCGTGAGCCTCCTGTGAGCCCTTTCCCTGCCGGAGCCTCATCTTTCCCGCCAACTCCAGCAACATCGGCGAGTACTCATGACCACGTTTTTCGTGCCCCTGCGCCTGCCATCGCGGCCGCCTCCTGGCCCGAACCTCATACAGCTGTTCAAACAGTAAGGCTCCAACCGTTTCCGTTTACAAACGTTTGTAAACGGTTTAACCGTTTATATTTACCGTTTAGTTTACGGACCCCTGCAAACAGTAAACAAATGTTTGTAAACTGTTTTAAACGGTTCTTAAAATATAACCACCTATACAGCTACGAGATGGGATTTTTGAAGGAGTTGAAGTGTCAGGAAAGTTAGCTGAAGTGAGGAAATTCATTGGGAGGGGTTTATGAAGGTAAAACTGGCCGGGCTTCTTCGTTGAGAGTTTATTGATGTGTTTGTTACAATTCCGTAGCTTCACCAGCAGGCGAGTTGGCAGCCCTCAACTTCAGAATTCATCCTGCTGCACTCTGGAAACATATTAGTGGCTCTAGTATCAAAAATAAATGCAGCCCAGGCTTAGCAGGTGGTTGGTGGCTGGAGGGATTTTGTCTCAAAAAATATACCATTTATAAACGTTTATAAACGTTTTAAAACTGTTTACGAACCGTTTCTGTTTAGTTTACGGAGATCCGTAAACGAAAACTAAATGGTTGGAGCCTTATCAAACAGCTTACCTGGCTGCAGTGGTCTTTCTTCTGGGTCGGCTGGCTCGCGTGGATGTGCGACGCCTTGTATTTCATCAGCGTTGGCCTCAGCGTCCCCGCGCTCGGGACGCAGTTCAACAAGGATACGACAGACATCGTGCGTATGTTCCTCATGCTGCCATTCCTAGACACCCGTATCCGTTCTTCTCGGTTAAAGGTTTCAATGCCACTACCTCACTCACATATCGCCAGACACAAGCTATCACCCTAACGCTCCTCTTCCGCACGGTTGGCGCCGTAATTTTTGGTCTGTTCTCAGACCGCTTCGGTCGTAAATGGCCGCTCGTCCTCAACCTGCTGTTCGTCGCCGTCCTTGAACTCGGCGCCGGCTTCGTGCAGACCTTCAGGCAGTTCCTCGTACTGCGCTCGCTGTTCGGTGTGCCTTCATTTTATGGAGTTTCAGTGTTTGAAAATTGTACTGACTCCTGGTCATAGGAATCGGGATGGGCGGTATCTGGGGCATGGCAGCGTCGACATCGCTGGAAAACCTCCCTGTGGGCCTCCGCGGGATCGGGAGTGGCGTGCTTCAGCAGGGATATACAGTGGGATACTTGGTGCATCAACCTTCCCCCTCCTCTCCACTCTTTACCTCCTTTATTCACCAATACACTGCAGATTGCCGCTGTCATATCACTTGAGCTTGTCCCCGAGGTCTCGCAGGGTTGGCGCTCCCTCTTCTGGGTCGCTTCCGGCATTTCGCTCTTCGTTGCGATCTTGCGCTTGCTTCTCCCCGAAAGCACGCCATTCCTAAGAGCATGTTTCCCCTCCGCCGCCCCTGTTACCGGCGGTCAGCTCGCTAGCCAGCTAATCCGAACCCTACACAGGGCCGCCGCTCTGCGGAGTCGCATGGTATCACATCAGAGGGGCAGAGGACGCGCGTCTTCCTGCACGAAACACGCGTGATGCTTTCAAGACATTGGGTGCTATGCTTATATGCGGTTTTGTTGATGATAGGTACCTCTCTCTGCCCATTGCCTTCGTGCTCTGGCTCGTGTTGCCCAGGCTAATATCTCTGCTGTTCCCTCCCTGCAGGTTTCACGTTCCTCTCGCACGGCTCGCAGGACTTGTACCCGACGTATCTGCAGAAAACTAAGGGCTTCACCGCGCACTCGGCGACCATCGCGACAATCATTGGTAATTGTGTGGGTGTATGCTATAAAAGTTTTTTTCGTTGTTTATTATTGCAATGTGGTTGTGTGCGGAGGTTGTGGTTATTCGTGGTCCGTAGTCGTGGTTTTTGATATGCTTCTTGGTTATGGATCGTGGTAAGTGGATTTGAAACCTTGACCCATATCTATAAAAGGATTTTGTGCTGAATATTATCTACACAAGATCTCTGAATCCACGACCTGTGGTATTCTGTTTGCCGGCCGAGATCGGCCGAACTCTCACGGTTTGATGCCGTTCCAAATTCCATTCCACTTCGCCGTAAGATGAGTATATACTACAGCCAGATAAGTTACTATTTCATTCCAATAGGTAAATTGAAGGTATAAAGGAGCCCAATCCGACTGTGAACACAATTCCGGCGGGGATTTTATGCACAATGTAATATTACACTAACTCTGAATTACAGCGCCAGAATAGGTGTGAGAGCAGGTGATGTTTGTATTAGAGCTGCCTACCCCTCATTATTATCCTTCTGTCATCCCACTTCAACGAGTGGGACCCTACAAGTCAAAAAAAGTTACCCGGCAGAGTCCCGGATCAACTTCAACTGATCCGGCTTCGGTGCAGTCCAGTTTTGGCCGTTGAAATTTGTGTCAACCTTGGGTGCTGGTCACCAGAGGCACTTTCAACATCTTAAGGCTACATTGAACACCCAAAATCACACACTAGAGGCAAAGAAATGTTCGGAAACCCCGTTCTTAAACCACGAACTCGGCACAAAACCACGGTTGTCAACCACGACCACCATCAAATCCATGGTCTTCAACCTCGGCTTTAGACCGAATAATAAACAACGAAAAAAAACATCATAGTATGCTCGTTGAACTTTTCTATTCCTTAGTTCTCTCTCATTTTCCTTCTATTATTTCATTCTCCGCTTTGTAGTCCATACTAACTTCACGGCACTTTCATAGGGTGCCATTGCTGGTGGAACAATTGAGGGGTGGGCATCTCAACATTTAGGGCGGCGGATCACAGCGGTGTGCGTTTCGGTTGCCTTTTCTACCCTCGTCCCAGAACCCAGTTACGCCTGCTTTTTCGTCTCATTCCGTCTGGCTTGCAAATAAATCAACCTTAAGGACTGATGGGATCCCACTGGCATACTATTCACCCTCGTCACGGCGGCGTTTATTCCGCTGTGGATCATCCCAAGTGATTTTCATAGTTTATCAGCAGGTGCGTTCTGTGTGCAGTTCGGTGTCCAGGCCGCATGGGGTGTTGTGAGTTCTGCATCTTTTGGTCAAATCGCCTCCGCCAGCATCACGTCTCGCCAAGATTCCCATCCATCTCACGGAGATGGCGCCTCCCGCGTTCCGCGCCAGCTTCCCCGGCGTCGTCTACCAGCTCGGTAACATGGTCAGCTCTGCGTCCGCGCAAATCGAGGCCAGTGCGTGGTGCCCTGCCTGTCTCACCGGTCTAGAAATATAACTGACTGACGTTCGCATACTCACAGCTGGTGGCAACCACTTCAAAACCACCGTCAACGGCGTCGTAGTGCCCGATTCCGCAAAAGTGCAGGGCATCTTGATTGGCGTTGTCGCGGCATTCTTAATCGTCGTCACTCTCATTGGGCCCGAGTTCGTATCGTGCCTTCACTGCCCTTCCGAGTATCGTCCTTTCCTCTTGCTCGTTGCCCTTCACTTGACATATCGAGACGATTGACGAACCTTGCTCACAGAAACCACTCCTCGCAGTTCGAGAAACATCGTGCGGCGTTTGATGAGAACGGTGGCGCGGACGAAGCGTGGATCGTGGATGACGTCGATGGCGAGGACAAGACAAGTGAGAAGCAGCCGAGCCTGGACAACGAGAAGGCGGGCGTATGATGGATAACCTTGATTTAAAGTGGGCTATTCTGGTCGCATATTTGAAGTCAAGTTCGCGTGGATACACGAGTGGACTTCAGAGGCGGTTCGGTGTGTAATTATCGTGGTTCAAGTGCACTTTAGTCGGCCGCATGACAAACCATCGATTTCGGATTTCGATGCTTTCCCCGACAAGAGATCAAGATAATCACGTCATTCAAATAAATCCCCAGCAGCTTCGATTAATCAGGGAGCCGACAGACTGGAATCACGGATTCAGATTAATCGCATTATTCACGGCCTCTATGAGCGGTGGCCCATTTGAGGAAGGGGCTGAGAGATGCAATTAATCTAGGTTAAACTAATCAATGTTCAAACGGGACAAATCTCGGCACTGCGTCAAGGAAGGATTGAAATGGATTGTTTACATAAATTGCATTAACCAACCATTATTCGCAGCACAAAAAGAGAGCCCTGTGAGGTTTGATCTCAGGACAAGACAGACAAGGCGGGTAAGTAATTTTAAACCACTCCGCAAGCCAGACCACAAATCCTACTTGTTACCCATAGTTGCTGAATAATTGAG
Organism: Mycena galericulata; assembly: GCA_029289565.1. Classification (NCBI taxonomy): domain Eukaryota; kingdom Fungi; phylum Basidiomycota; class Agaricomycetes; order Agaricales; family Mycenaceae; genus Mycena; species Mycena galericulata. Next base: position 53,299 of record JARKIA010000237.1, read on the forward strand.
GCTAAGTAGAGGGGTCGGGCGTAGAGGATCGTCAGGGAGGGTCGGGACGAAGGAAAGTCACAGATATAGGCCGTCCACAACAACCAACAAATATTTAGAGCAGCCGACCTACGGGACAGAATGCGAAATACGCACAGGGGAATGCAAGCTACTTAACGAATTAAGAAGGAAACACAGACTTAAAAACTGTAAGAAGCTGTTGGCCAAGAATAAACCAAGAATGAACTGCGCGAAAACTGTGTAAATCTGCAAATGGAAGGTGATGGACCACAGTCCAGCCCGGATCCTCGTCCTAGTTGTGGACTTGATCACGGATCACAGGAGATGTAACTACAAAGAGAGGATAAATTGGGGGCCCAAAATAAGGGGTTCGCACATCTGGGTTGGAGAATCATTCGCCACTTGGAGGATCTGGTTTGCAAGCGCTTGGATGGTTTGAGCAGTGATTTGTGTCGCGGGTTTTTTCCAACCTTCTGCCACAGGCAACCGCTCTTCCCTGAAAAAAATTTGCACGAATCTAACGGCCAAGCACGGATGTCAGAATGTGTGTCAGAGTACAGGTGGACCCACACACTCACTCCTTCTTTGCCACACCAGTGAGAGGGTCACCCATGACACTCGAATACAGTGCGCTCTCTCCGCTACGAAGAATGAGCTCCTTGGGGGTGCTCGTAACGTTCGGGTTGTTGGCAAGCGAGTCGGCGAGCCTGGCGTGCATGACCTGGCCTGCAGACGTAACGTTGTAATAGTCCACACCCGGATTGGCGTCAGCGAGCACCGTGAAGAGTGTTTCGTTGAAGTGAAGGTTGTCCCCCAACGCGGCGTCGCCACGCGAGATCGATGCATCGTGCTCAAGAAGGCCGTGTCTGGTTTGGTTCAATGCTCGTCAGCCAAGTTTACCCCAAACATCGGCCTGATCAGACCAATATGCACTCACAGTTTAAGCGCGTCCAGAGTTAAACTGACGGGCTCATCGCCCGACAGAAGACCGAACTTCGCAGCCGGCAAAATTGTGTCGGCGTTGATGTTGAAAGCGTCTACGGACCGTAATTATTAGATCTGATGCTGGATGCTAGGGCGTGCTTTTCCTCTACCAGATGCAGCATTCAAGATCATGGGAATCGTGATATTTTTTCCGGTATGAGGAAGGTAACCGTGGTTCGCGAGACTGTTCAAAAGTGTGTCAGAAGAAGGGCTCCAGACAGAACAGTGCAATATACGTACGTGTTGAGTCCTGGGCAAGGCGATCGAACGTCGGTGGCCGTAGGCGCGATCCAATCATGGTTCCCCTCAGGATCTAAGGGGACCGGGGACGCGGAGAATGCGGCCGCAGTTGCGACAGCTGCGACGACAAGAAAAAGCGTTATTGTCTTCATTGAGGTAGGTTAAGTCTGGGATGGGATGTCTGACTAAATTTACGACTTGACGCAGTCCACGACGCTTGCTTTTTAACGACCATTCCTTAAGCTGTGCCACATCTCCCTTTGCGGTATCACGGGTACGGTTTGAAATGAAACAAGCTTTCAAACCTTCACGTGCAGCGCGAAAGCCTTCACGTGCAGCGGCAAATCAGGTTTATCATCACACACCGTTGGGATTCAACATGACAAACATACATCGATGGGGATGGTGCTCAGGGTGCAAAGATAGGTGAGAAACAAGACCGGCGCCACTTATCTCGACAATTAGTTCCGTTCTCGTGATTAAATCCCCGGCTCTTGTTTGCCGGACCGTTGTTCTATACTCACGCAAAAATCCGGGAGCCAGAGCATTTGGCATGATCCATATACGACATTTAACCTAGCATTCGCGTTTTTAATTTCCTCAACTCATCAGAGAGCCACAGCTCCCGACGATCCCATGCAGGAGTTCCACCCCTCGGTTCGGCGTTCGCGCATTTTTTCCAGCTGGCAAGTTACTAACTAAAACCCTGTCAGTGCATCGATTGATCTTGGCCGTTTATCCCACGGCCTTTCCTTAGACTGCCTCAGCCGCTGCCGTCGTGCGTGATCTCTATATTTCTGACCAATATCCCGTTATTCGGGATCTGATTCTCTGACTAAGGTTCAATACTGTGCATGATCTTCAGTGAGGGGGCAGCGATTCCGCGCACCGGCGAACGCCGCGAATTCGCCCAAATCCAATTCGGCCTATATCAGCCGATCAGAAAGCGGCAACTTTGGTCTTGACCACTACAGGGTTGTGGGCCTCTGGACCGCGACTGGGGAGGAAACTGGGCATATGGGTGAGAGACGCCTGCCTCGGTGTGAGAGCGACATTCGTGCTGAAACTAAGAAACGTATTGGCGTTCCTGAGCGGGACTGGCCCTGTAATTCTACCTACCTCCCCACCTACCTTATCCGTCTCTGCATTTGGACATAAAGCCTATTCCAGGCTGTGTTCGTACCTATTCGTACAGGCTTTCACACCGTGAACTCAGCGGTGCGTACGCATCCTAATATCCGCCGGCATCAATGACTTGAAATTCCTTCCAGCCAATCACCGAAGTTTCAGTCCTACCTCCCGCCACATAATTTATGGATCCTTTGTCCTGGATGGGCCGTTATCGTATGAGATTTGCAACGGCCCCGTGGCAGGCGGCCGCATATGCAATCTATGTCACTATCCACACCGCATACGACAAAAACGGCAAAGAACCCCGTTAGACTCGGGGCGAGACCGTTCGAGAGCCGTTTGTTTTTTTGGTGACCATTTTACCTTAATATTTATTAATTGACCATTACGCGCGTTCTCTTAACGAAATCCATAGCTTTTTGTTTGGTTCCATCCCCATCTAGCTCATCTCCTTTTGAATGTCTGCCCTCTCTTCCTTTTCTCAAAGAGGCAATGGCTGCGCAATATGCGCAGTCCACGAAGTTATCACAGCCTCAGTTTACATTCAGTTTACATTACTTCATTCATCTCCATCCAGTGGTTCTTCCCGCATCTTGGCTATCTCGGCGGAGAATTCCAGTGCTTCTGAGCTACGCCTGAGAAGGATTGCGAGTGAACTGCGAGCGGTATTCCCTTTACCCACCGTTCCAGAGAATGACACGCCGTTCGACTGCGGCCACGTACCACCTCCAACAAGGATAAAAGGCTGGCCCCCTTTCATTCCATGTATTTGAACCTGCCTTAATTACCCGCAACACTGCACATTCAAATTCGAGTTCCTCTTCTGATCGTCTGTTATCCCTTCAATGTTTTGTCTTGAAACTGGACCCTCCCCAGTGCAGGCACCCTCAAGCTGCTTGTCGTTCCCCTGACAGGAAAATTCTCGGACTGATTTTTTATTTTGGAACACCTCTCCAGTTTCATCCGTCTGCAAATGAATGTAGCGGAAAACGTAAAATTTCCCCTACACTCTTTTGGTCCGATGTGACTCAAAATAGTAGCGGAAGGTGGTGATTTTCGTGATAAAAGTAGCGGAAAAGTCAAATTCCCCAAAGAGTGTAGCGGATTATTACAGCTGTTTCCGAAAGGCTTGAGACAACGTGAAATTTTTTGCATGAGCGAGCTCGAGAGACATTATCATCTCAAAATAGTCGAAGTTCGCCGTTAGCACACCCAGACATTCTGACATGCCAAATGTGCTGCAGTACTTAGAGGTGAGAGCAATCTAAACGAGCCCTTCAGATTGAGATAAGATAAGATGGGAGAGAGAAAAGCATAGGAAAAAAAAATGACATCCACTTCCAGTGTCGCGCATCCAGCCCATTTCTGCTCCCGAAGCTTCATTTTGCTTCTCATTCACAAACAGAATAGTTTGTGCTATGGAGACTAGTGCTGGCAAGGTCCGGTTCAGAAATCGGTTCGAACCTGAACCGAACCTGAACGGAACGCCAGGTTCAGGTTCAGGTTCACCAAATTTCTGAACCTGAACCGGAGGTTCGGTTCAGCGTTCGGGCAATGGTAGTCACGTTCGAACCTTGAACCTCAAGGTGAACCTGATGGCCTGAGTTTTGCTGTTCTGAGGGAATTTTAAGGTCATTTGTGAGTGTGAAATTGTTAAATAATAAGCTGATACACTTCTGAGGTGTTTTAATGTGTTAATGGGCAAGATTTAACGGGAAGAACTTCCGAGAAGGGAGAATTATGTTCTTACCACTGTGATCATGTGACTTACCCTTCAGCAAAATATTATTTTCCGCCTGAATAACGGCCTCAGATGGTAACTTTTACTTCAAGAAACGGTGGGGAAGTCAGTAAAAGCGATATTTTATGTTACTCTGCCGAAAATATCACTCACTTGTAGGTGAGAAATTCTTGAGGTTCGAACCGCGTTCGAACCTGAACCGAACCTGAACGCAGGTTCAGGTCCAAGGTTCACCAATTTGATGAACCGAACGTGAGGTTCAGGTTCCGCGTTCGGGGGAAAGGCCCCCGAACCTGAACCGAACCGAACCTTGCCAGCACTAATGGAGACCGAGAATGTCCGCAAAGAGCTTATGTAATCTGCTCAATAGTCTCGCATGGTAGACTTTTGGTAAACCTACAGTCCGATTAGGCCCCATCGGGGCATTATCAATCTTCGGAGACTGAAGGCCGACGGCTCATTCTACTTCCTTTTGCTCGGGTACTACAACTTGCATTGAACCTCATAAATCAGTTGAAACTCGACTTAAAATTTTATCAGAGTCCAGAGGACTACGAGGTCGTAGGATTTGAGTTTGCGAATTTTTTCAATAATTTCAACGGAGCTGCCGTTCAGGCCGTGTCCCATCAAAATATGTTCGTGCCCGCCAAAATCAGATCGCCGTCGGCAAAGGAGGCACACACGGGCACCAAAATTTCTTCAACCTCAAAAATCAAGATAATACTGAAAGGACGAGAACCTGCTTATAAACTAGTACTTAGAAGTTAGTACTTAGGATTGGGCATTCTGAGTCTGCTCCGAAAATGAAGATCTGCTCCAGATAAAATAACAAAGCCCTTAAAAATAATTCTGTTTGTGACCCGCCGCTCGCCGGCCTACCACCTTCATGGTGTTGTATGGACCTATATCTATGATCGTATGTAATGCAGTCCATGCAGCTCTTGTGCTCGCCGCTGTGCGCCGCGATCTCGCCCATTTCGGCTGGCTTTCCGCATCTTTCGTGCATCCAGCTCATTTGTGGTTCCTGAGGCCCATTCCACTGCCCATATCATCCCATCAAGATATCTTTCTCGCTGGGAACAACAGCTCCGTGTGCACGACTCCCTACGACCCCATGCTCGCCGTCGTACCTCCCATTCTCGAGTCGCTTACTCAGCAGCACTGCCACACCATCATTTGGATCGCGCCGCCTAATGGCGCGACCCTCTGGGTTTGTGTTGGTGGTCATGCTCAGACCACTGCCGAGGTGAATCAAATGGAAAGAGAGGTACATCGAAGAGAAATATTTCAGCGTGACATTCAGAACAGACACGCAAAATTTACTCGCTGCTCACTCCAAAGCTAAGGCACAAACGGCGTATTGTGGACATCGCATAATGGTGATTAAAGACATGACAGGCAGACTCGCACCGCGCGAACTTGAGGAGCTCAATATCATTATGGACTCACACGGGTACGAAGTATCCCCTGACAGTGAGGACATACACATCAAGCAACTGGGCAAAGTTCACATAAGGTTTATTCGCCACATGCTAAATCTCCATTCGTGCTCCATGATTGTGCCGTTATTCACGGAAACTGGGATAATTCCTTTACGAGTCAGACGCCTCCTGGTAACGTTGAACCACCTAATTTATTTCCTTGGTCTCGGAAATGAGAATTATGCCCGCGCAGCTCTCAACAGTTCATTTGAACTGGCCGCGAGAGGTAAAAAATCCTGGGCCAAGGATCTGATTACGGCTGCTTCAAGATTTCCATTTCACTGCCCTGAACTGCTTCTAGAGGAGGATATCACAATCATGGATGTCCAGAATCATGTGAAGCAACTAGAGAAGCTAATGCTGAAATGGCTACAGGAATCAATTGACTCATCAGACAAGCTATACCTGCTTCACGGCCGGCTCAAACCTCAAAAGGACAAGGCACCAACTCAGATTATTTCCAAAATGCGGCATTACTTAAATGTTAGCCGTGGAAATTCTGTGTTACCTTCACCACGCACATCAACCTGTACCTCCGCATGAACGGCTTTTAAATACGTGCACCAAGTCCTTGAGTTGTTTTATGCCATTCCCGTGTTTCGATTGAACGCTTGACTGAGGTACCTATATTCCAATACTAATCTACTTCTCCATATTCTTTTAGCTCTACCGCGGCGAGTCGGAAGATTGCGACCGTGAGCTCGGCTACGACAATATGGGGGAGTCCAGGGACAACAGTGTATATTAGTGCCTGTACACTTAGATAATCCTTGGGCCCCGGCGTTCCTAAGGGGGACCGGCCGTGTAATGCTACCTACCTACCTACCTACACAGAACTTTGATGGGAAGCTAAGGATTACTGGTTTTGGATGGTCAGCCGAGATTGCCGTCGCTAGCCGTCGCTTCCGTCGATTTTGCTGGCCCCCGAGATTTTATTCTTTGGGAGAGCTCTCCCTCTCATAATACTGTCTTAGTGGTCTTGTGTACGGTCCGTGAACCTCACAGGTCCCTGAAAGTGTGAGGCAGCCAAAAGTTAAACCTCGGCTGTGCCGATCCCGAAACGGCAGCTGATCCGTGCCATATCCGGTAATCCTTAGCACTCCATCAAAAGTTTGTTGTGCGCAAAAAAAATCTCGTTGTCTCAAGGTTTTCGGAAACAGCTGTAAAAGGGCACTTTGACCGCCATACGTCTGTCTCTCGCCAGCCCGAATCTTGCTACCGCATCACTACCTCTCATTTCTTTTTTTATCCAACTCAATGCGGACAATTCGGTCATCCTCCGGTTCGAGTGCCGAAGCGGAGCGAAGGCTCATCTTGTCCTGTTTAATCTTACCCACTTTCCCGAGGTGGACATGTGGGAATAATGCTGGTAGTGCGTACATGTATACATATGATCGTGAGATGACTTGATAATAGCTGATACAGTACCTTCGAAGAGGCCTCGGTCTAGTTCGAAATCGGAGCGGACTCGCGCCTTAATCTATGTGAAGATATATACTTTTGCAAATCCGCACCAGTTCGGTATTTAAGTAGATTTTATCACTCTTACCAGAAGACCAACCATTGCGAGAGTTCCTGGTCAAGCCATCTTGGAGGCAGGAAGCAGACCTACACAACAGGGGTAGACCCAGCTCTACGCGCTACGCCTCGGCCGAGCTGAGTACAGCGGATTTTCAGAACGAGTTCCTAGTTTCCGGGTCCGAGAACACTAGGTTTGCGTACCCCAGCCCGGGCGCATATGGGCTAGCGTATCCCACCGCCGGGCTGGCAGGCGCATACGGGCTAGCATATCCCACCACCGGGCTGGCGGGCGCATACGGGCTAGCGTACCCCACCGCCGGACTCGCAGACGCATATGGGCTGGCATACCCAGCCGGCGCCGGACTCGCGTAAGCCGTTTGCGGGTACCCTGCGCCGCCGGGGCTCGCCCATGCAGGCGTCTGCTGCGGCGTCCCACCAAGAAAATGCACGGGCGTATGAGGCCGGCTCGGTGGCTGCAGCTGCATCTGTGCCGGGTACGGCGAGTGGTACGGGGAGCTCTGCAGCGGCGCGACATACGGCGACGAGTACGCCGTGAGATGGGCGCTGGCGGCTGGGGAGTACGGACTGTTGTACGGCGTAGGTAGCGGGGCGTAGTAACCGTACGGCGAGGGCGTGCCGCCCAGGACGGCGGCCTCCGGCGTAAGGTAGCCCATCGTGGAGAGCAGGCTCTTAATTGGCATGACCGCGCCGCTGCGGCGCCCCCAGTTGGGGTCTTCCTCGCCCGAGTCCGAGCCCGAGTCGGAGTAATAGTCAGAGTGGTCGGGCGTGGCGATGTACGTGATGTCCTCGTCGAGGTCCGCCAGTGGGCCCCTCCACGGCGAGTCGTGTACGGAATCAGGGGGTGAGGGCTTGCGGGACGAGGGCGTGGAGAGCCGGCGCTCGAGACTACAAAAGGGTCAATTACGTGGTGGCACACACAGAGAACAAGTGAAACGTACCCGTGCCACGTCGCGCCGTCATCCGGCTTGCTCTTCTTCTCTGGCTTGTCCTTGTCCTTATCCTTCTCGTCCAAAAGGACAATCAGGATCTTCTCCCTCCCCTCCTCCTCTTCACGCCCATCCTTCTTCTTACTGTGCTTGCTCTTTCGGCTGGACCCACTGCTGCTTGTGCCACTACTATCGGACGCGGTACGCCCCGGAAGCGACACGCTGTGAGCCCTCGCCACATTCAAACTCGCGCCTGCGTAGATCGAGTTAGTTTTGCTAAAGAGTACATCGTCGCCTTCACCTTCCGCGCTGTCCGAGTCCGGTACGTCGAATGCGACGCCCTCACGCAGGGGCGAGCTGCGGGGCAGCTTGGGCTTCGAGACCTCGACGACGGAGCCTAGGCAAATAAACCGTTGGTTAGTTGGTGACGCCACAGTTGCAGCGTACAACGCACCACTGCTCGATGACCTGCGGCAACACGACGTCAGTCTCAGCATACGCATGGGAAACACGTAGGCGATGACGATGGAAACGTGGGGAGTATGAGGGCAACAAGGAAAAGCATTGAAGGTAAAAGAGGAGCGGGGATGGGGACAGTGTAATATGGTGGGTGTGTTATGATGGCAAGATGTGATTGCAGCAATCTAAGCGCTACAGGCCCATCTGCGCAGAAAGGTGATCCACTGATTCACGCGTGGGGTACGCGGCGCGAGATGTACAACATAGAATGAATGCAGGTAACGCGAAACGCGTCGCATCGCGACGAGAGAGCAGAAGAATGCAAGGGAGAGGGACGGGAAAGAAAGGACAAGGGAGGGCACATACATGGACATCCTATCACCCGGATTCGTCACCCGCAACGGCACTGTAGGGACGGGAACAACTCAGCATGTTGTGGCAGCGAGAAAATGACGGAAGGAAAGGAGATGGTGTGAGTCCACGAAACGCATGACTCGGCAGAAAGGGTGGGGACACACTGCGCGCGACACGCAGACGTGACCGCGAAGACAAGACAGGCGTGGGTTCGGAGAAAGCCTGACTCCGGTCCGGCAAGCCGGATAATCTCCTCCCCACCCCCGCAAATTACAGCCACAGGCCACACAAACGAGGATCCCAAGAGAAACAAGCAAAGCTCAAAAAACGTACCCCGATTCCCCACCGGCACGCCACGTACCATCCCGAGCAGCGGCAGACTCGTGACGCTCGTCAGGCTGTCTACACTCCCGCGGTGGGGCGCCAGCGGCGGGCGCTCGAGGTTGATTGGGAAAGACGAGGGCAGTGGGAGCGGGTCGGAGACGGTGCGCGTCGCGGGCGTGGGCGGCGTTGAAGATGGGCGGCTAGGGCTAGGGGAGGATGGCAAGTAAGCGAGGTGTGACGGGGGGGAGGGGAAGAGGATGGAGTTGATGTGGATAGAGCGAGGGGTGCGAATGAGTCGCGGAAGGACGAAGGACGCAATGTCCCGCGCGCTCCGCTTCTGTTACGGATGCGAAGAAGAGCAATACGACGCGCCGAGATCGACTCACCCACTCTTCCCCTCTCCCCTCCCCCTCCCCCGCTCCTCCCTCTCCTGCTCCTCGCGCACATACGCCGCGAGCAGCGGCGACAGGTGCGGCGCGGCTTGCGGGTCCGTCGGGGCGCTGGCTGTGGGTGTGGGTTAGCGTTCGCTGAAGGAGAGAGGGAGATGAAAAAGGGAATAGGACGGAGAAGAGACAGGGACAAGACAAGAGGAGAGAGAGGGAGAGGGACACGGATCCGAACCCGAAGACAGACAACAAGAACGCACCCGACGTCGTCGATCCACCGCCGCCGTCGTCGCCTGTGCCGGAGAAGCCGTTCTTGAGCACGCGGCTGATGGAGGGGAAGATGAGTTAGTGAGGAGAAGAAGGCAGGTTGTGAAGGAGTACAGGGTGCAAAAGCGCGGTAGCGCGTGCAAGAAGAAGGAAGGAGAGAGCAGGCAGGGGAGAGGAAAGGGGAAGAAAAGGAGTAGGAGGGCCGAAAAAGCACACGCACCTCGCCCGCTTCCACTCCCCATCTAGCGTCTCGCGCACGCGCTTGAACTCCGCGTCAAGGAAGCCCGTCCGGCGCTCGCCGCCTTTGAGCCGGTGGGTTTTCTGTCGCGTGGAAAAAGGACGGGTTAGTGATGTGTTTTGGAGTGGAGGCGCAATATGAAATTTGGAATCGTCTCCTCCCCCGGAGAAAAGAAGACGAATCTGCGCGCCAAAGATGATTCCTTCATGGAGGGAAACACGAGCGGAGCCAGCAAAGAGCGAAGACAGAAAAAAAACAAAAACGAAGAAACGAAGAAAACAAGACACACCGTCTTCCCCCGCCAACTCATATAAAAATCCACGACCTTCCTACTCGCGTCGCCCGCCGCACTGCGCGGCAGCGCGAACACGACAGGTGGGAGAATGCGGCGCGCGGAGTTGGATTGCTTGAGCTTGTCGGAGGCGGTCGCGGTGTCGAGTGCGAGGGAGCGCGCTTTGCCCTTACTTGCATGTGAGTCGGTGGATTTGGCGGTGGCGAGGGCGCCCGGTGGGAGAATGGCGGCGTCCGCGTCCGCATGTTCCCTGCGTAGCACCCAGTATGTATTAGATTTTTTTTAAAAAAAATCCCGAACGAATAAAGGCGCACCTAACGAATCGCCTCGTGAATCTCACCGCGTCTTCGCCCGTGATGACCTCAAATTGCGAGTCCCTGCCACTCGAGACGGAATTGGCTTTGGCGAAGGCGCGCAAGAACTCAGGGCCGTATGCGGCTGCGTCCTTGTCCTTCTTGTCCCTCGGCTTGTCCTTGTCGGTAGCCCTCGACTTCCCCGACTCCCTCCGCTCCAAATCCTTCGCCCTCTCGCGCTCCGCGTCCCTCGTCGACCTCACAGACCGCTCCGAATCCCTGCGCTCGTGCCTCCGCCCCTCCTTCTCCATATCCCGATCTGAATTCCTCTGCGTCTCCCGGTGTGAATGCTTCTTCGAATCCCTGCGCTTCAGTCTGTCCTTCTCGTCCTCCTCCGCAGACTTGTCTCTCTCCCTCGTCACAAGCATGCGTGCGCGTCGTTAGACCAGAGAGGGTAGTAGTAGTCGTAGTCGTAGCCAAGCCGGTCGTGGAGTAGTCCCGAGTCCCGATTTAGGCCAGGTACCGGCGATGTCGCGCCTCCGTGCCCCAGTGTCCCAGTTGTATCCCGTTCCCCGAGTCCAGGGCAAATGGACATGAAAGAGAAGAACAACAGCAAGACGGAATAACGCAGAAAGGAACAAAGGCTGCCACAGCTAGCCGGGCTTATTGTCGCGTTGTCGTCGTCGGCACAGCCAAGGCATCCGGCCCGACTGGGCCCATCCTGCCTTTTTCGGACACCGGCAACTCCCGGTCTGCCCTGTATGCACGGAAATGAACTGTTCTTTCCTTCCTTCCTTCATGCTGTTACAACAACCCTCGAACCCGGTCCGGGGGGGAGAAATACCTGCGGTATTTGGGCCCCAATACCGATGTCGATGAAAGAAATCCGCGACATTAACAGCCTTACTTAGGAGTTCGGACGCCACAGCAGCGCACGAGCGTCAATCTATCCGTCTGGACCGTGGACTTGAGCGGAGGTTCTGGCGCCCATTAGGCCGAAAAAGCCATACTCTTCCCAAGCGGACGGCCGTTAGCGGTACTCTGTCGGGCTTGGTGTACGGCAGCACTGCGGAAAGTGGCTCGCAGGTTCTCCGAGTCCCCGCGCTTCAGTTTAAATATACCCCTCTCACTATTTGTTTCAGGTTTAACAAAAAAAAATAGGACAAGCCTGGTATAGTGTTCACAGCGAGGCTTCCTCTTTCTGCGAGTTATATGGTCAGCTTGCAGGACGGGGTTCGACCCAGATCCCGAGTCGACACCAGGTATGTGTATATTTCCGCTGAGATGATCCGCCCTCGATTGACGTTTAGTATGCTGTTCAACGGAGAGTTTAATCGGGCGTGGAAATCGGAGGCCAACTGAGTTAATTCTCTGCACGGGGCCCGCGCCCGAACAACCGGAGCATATTTCCTAGCTTGTTTATTATCTGCGCATCTCACCTACACAATCCTAACATGCATTCGATCGGCCGGCCGAGTTTTCCTGGCTTTAAAGGCAACAGGATACGCCGCCCAGGTTCGATTGTTCAACATTCGATCTAGAACATATGCAAGTGCATTCCGTTTTACCTAAATATTCCACCGGCAAGTGAATCTGGCGTGGTTCAGGGCACACCATGAGACTTTGTTCGAGTACAACTCCCTCCGTCGGGATGTAGCAGTCTGCTATCACTTACTGTTCAGTCTCACCTTTGATGAATGTTCAACAGGCCAAATGAGACGGGGCGTGGTGTATGTGAGATAGCGAATCGGAACTTGCTCCGTAAAAATCGGTATAATACGGCAGGTCATTTCGCACTGATCACTCCATTGTCATTTAACTAGCAAGGGTGATCGGGCGTGGTGCACGGAGCACCATGAGCCTCCTTAGACATTCAATTGTCCTTCAAAATCGCTCGCATACTCCGCGCGGCCAACTTCGACACCGGTTACATCAAGTAATTTTGTCTAGAGTATCCGGACCTCTTATCGCCCGATTGACGTGCAGCTAGCCGTGCAAGAGACAGTGTAATCGGGTGTTGTGTACGGGACATAGCGGGCATCCTTAAACGTCGAATATAGGTTACTTCATGTCTCCCCCCCTTCAAGGCCATCGTCAACAATCCACCCCAGCGCCGGCTCAATCCGCCCGTGGCCATCCGAGCGGGGCTCCTCTATAACCTCAAACTCCCACTCCACCCTCTGCAGCACAACCGTCCTCAACATCGGCCCCCAGAGCTTGACAGTCTTCCTGCAATACTCCTGCCACTCCTCCTTGCTCCCATTCCACGCGACCTGCGCAACTAGATGCGCTGTAGCCCTATCAATTCCGAACAGCCCTTTCGCGGGTTTAAACCCGTATCCACCCTAGATATACAAATTCCGGGGTCAAATTGCGTGAATAAATGAAATAATAATCTCAGGCGAGTGGGGGAACGAACGCACGTAGCGGAAGCGCGTATTTTCACGCGGCCCCAAGACGAACTCGACGCGGACGGCTGCCGGATCGGAGTGGAATGTCCGTGCGTGCAAGGCCGTGAGAGCCTTGACGAAGCTCTTCATTTTGTCCTCGCCCGCTTCGTCGGTATTGAGGGTATAGACTGGCATTTGTGGGCCAGGAGGCGACGTATGAGACGATTTAGACTCGGAGATGTGGGGAGAAACTGAGAAGCGAGGAGGCTCTGGATAAGATCCTCAGTTCAGAGGCGGTCCATAGTGTCATGGGACCATTTCTCGGGCCCGCGCGGCGCGCTTCCTCCCGTAAGAGGCTCGGATGCAATAAGAAGGGCGATCAACATTGGTCAGCTGATCTCTCTCTTTCCACTGCCAAATTCCCAACAAATTCCAGTGCCACCAAGAGTGCCACCATTGCCATCCAACGTTGAGTTCGTCTCGTTGCTACTACAGTCGTATTGGACCCTGATAACCCTTGTCTTAATATTGGGACCTTCTGAACTGCGATGAGATAAGCTCTCCCACTCTGTACATCCATCATTGGGCGCCAAGAACGAAAAATCCGAAACGACGCTCAGTGCGCTCAACAATTACAGACCTTCCAGACCCTTCCGAGGATATAGGTATGTATCTCCTCAGCCAATGAAACCTTTGATGTCAGGTGAGCCACGCCTCGTTTACTTTTCGCTCCTACCACCACCCACCACTGTCATGTGGTCATCCCTCATTTCCTTCCCCGGAAATCTCCCAGTGGCTCGATTTGTTTTTCTCCACCACCGGCGTTGGATTTTCAGGTCGCGGATTTTAAGGTCGCCTATGTCTCACTGCTGTTTCCTTCTCCATGTTGAGTCTGATCGATACGTACTCATAGCGTACAACAAGTTGCTCGCAAGCCGTGTTGAAATCCCATAGGTGCTCCCAGAGTCGCCCTTCGTACATGCTCCAAGCCACAATACTACCCCTTTGCGCGTGGGGGTGGTCGCCGATCCGTCATCGATCTTCTGCAAGCACACGACGGAACGTTATTCATCGGTGCGTTTCGCAGTTCAACCCATCTGATTCGATTCGTACTGACGCTCCTCAGAGCCATTGCATTTTCGTGGACCATCAGACATCGAGGCGTATCTCAATGACGCCCGTATTCGTAAACCGACGGGATGACAAACGTGCGCCTCTTCCTACTATCGTTCGAAGAGCTAGGCTAGTCACCTCGCGCGGAGGAGATAATTTTCAGGGTAAGTTAGCTCCCAATGCCCAGCGACTTCGTGGGCTCATTGAGTCCCAGGTCTAGATTTCGGGCCTTTCGCATCGTACCCTCGGCGAACCCAGCTGAATTTGTGGGCCGCGTGTGTCTCCGGGCGTCGTGCGTATACCTGAATCTGCGTAATCATACGCTCCATGTTTGGAATCCCTCCCGAGTTCTAAGTGCGTCTTCCACGCCCCCTTCCTCCGCGTGTGCTAACACCCCAATACATAAAGATATATATCTTTTGCGGAAGATGCCACGCTCGCCTGTCCCCTCCTCAAAGCCCAGACATTCGGCGCAAGGCAAGGGCTCCCGATCTGGACGTCGTGCGTCCCGTCGCCCGAGCGCATTCCGACGGTACATTCACCCCTCTCCCTCCGCTCTCCCTCGGCATCTTCTGATAGGTTACAATTCAGCTCAGCGGAAATAAAAGCTCCAGCCAGGAACCCGAGTTCAGCAGATTGCGGAACACTATCCTTCGGTGCGTAACCGATCTATCTCACAGTTCCCTTTGCTCGCTGCGAACAACCTCTCCCGGTTTACTGCGCCGAAGCGCCGTAAATGTTCTGGTCTGGACTTGAAAGTCTGAGTTTGCTGTCTACGATTGAGTGCGTCGAGGTGAACGTATCAGTGACCTAAGATCCGAACCGTGAAATTCAGCATGGCCGTGAACTGAGTGAAAACCGGCACCACAAACACCTACATCGACGTGCCGTGTAGTCTCTCTCTGGGTAACCACCTCGATCCGGCCTAGTTCTACATCGCCCTATAATATAGCATACCATCAGTCAAAAGGTCCCGCTGAGATAAAGTTGCTTACGGTGGAGTGGCGCGGTTGCACCCGCCAGGCCAATGTTGGGCCGTCGCCACTGCTTCCGTTGCGGCTACCTGACACGCGGCTGCGTATCGTGCGGCGTGCGTTGAGCGTGTACATCATCGAGATTGCGTACATTTTTGGCAGTACTTGGTTAAATGCGATTTCGACGTATCCAAGGAGTGGTAGGCTGGTACGGTGCATTTGGGAGAAGATGAGATTGAACATGGCGCTGGTACGACATGCAATTTCGTCATGGGCGATCGGGCTGCCTCGGAAGATGAAGAACTCACACAATCGCGGCCGGAGTGGCGGTTTGAAAGGTGAGAAGTACGAGAGAATTAATGAGTTCTGCAGTTTTGGTGCCGAGGACGTCCTTTTTGGCTTTTATCAGGAAGTACGCCGTCGTCACAGATAGGATGACGTCCCCAGCTATAGGTTGGGAATAATTTGAATCCACAACAGCTTAACCCTCGCCAGAATTGCACTTACCGAATACAGAACTGAGATGTGCGGCAACTGCAACAGGTATCAGTGCTACATCCATATGGCGGTCGGTAAATGCTTACACCAGTCTGTGACCTGCTGCTGCTGTAAGGTCCCAATGTAGTATGTCTGCGAAAGTTGTCAATCAAAATTGCATTTGACGATGGATACGATGCGTGGCGTACCCCAATAACCATCGACAACAGAGCAAAGACAAATAAGGTGAAAATAGGCGTTACTACCCACCACTTCTTGGAGACAACCCAGAGACGACTGCAGAAATAGCATTGCACGTAGAAGTCAAGGATTGCTACCTACAAGGTAAATTGACTGCGAGTTAGTACGATGATGAGAGGGAAAGTTGAAAATGGGGAACCATCAATGGATTAGCGGTATCCCACCATCCTGTGGCGCTGAGCTGGAGGTCGTACTCTATATCCCCAAAATGGTTGATTAAAAACATCCATAAAGAAGCGCTGAAATACATAAGAGGCGCCCGAAGGAGGCCAAGGAAGTACACACAAACATTCGGCGGATTTGAGCACATTCAGGAGGCAGAGAATTGCGACAGCGATCGGAAGGCGGCGGCCGTCGTCCGAGTACCAGGTGTAGTAGTTGACGACCTGTTTACTGTTAGGAGTCGAAGGAAGCCGTACGGTGAACAGGGCCCCACCTGGCAGGACAGAACACCCATAAGGACAAGATCAAGGCATGAACCGATGAGCTGGCCATTTTGCGTCAGTTTCGCTGTAAGGAATCTGAAAGATGAAAGCCTACCCATGGACCGAGAAAGAACTTGACCAGGATTTCTTCCTCGGCACTAAGTCCAGGCATGACGGTGGAAAAGAGTGGGGAATGAGGGTGTAGATCCGCCGCTGCCTTTATAGAGTTATACCAAAACATCCCGTAAGTTGACGAGGCGACGTGCCGTAAACGGTTCTGCCACCGTTATGGCCGTTTTTTTTGACACGGGTTTTCACAGACAGGGTCCAATGCGGAACTGACTCAGTTGCCCAACCCTACGGGTAAACAATGCATTTGAAACTTGAAAAGAAATGCTAAGAATGGAGTCAGTGGACATTTAATTGAAGTCGGGGATAGGGGATATTGAAGTCGTAACGGACGGGTACAATTCTGTTCGTGTCAGTGACGGATCAGTTTTTATTCGTATACTGTATGTAAGACTTTGACAGGAGGTCATGCGCTGTCATGCGCTTCCTCGTAGTTTCGGCCCGCTTTCCGCTGTCAACCGAATGTGTTTCCGCTCTGACATTTTTTGTCCCCTTTACATCTGAACAACAGTCCTTCATCATTGTATATCTCTCAGATCACGTCTGCTCAATTTGATTCAACTGGCACCGTGACTGCGAAGAATTTTACCTTGGAAGTTCCGAACTGAAATACTGTTTGCGCTTACGTTGTGACGTTCTCGATGAAGATAGGCGCAGCCTTCTTAACATGCAGGTCGTCACTCTGTGTGTGCGCGAAACCGAATCTGTTTTACTCAGGCATGACGGATAGGCACTAGTGATCCCGGAGGGTGGTCTCAACGCCCTTGGGCTTGTGTGTAGGGAAAATGAGAAGATATTCCCGTACGAACCGGCAGCCACCGCTTCGGACCGGATCGCCGTCAATCCCGAGCACTCGCCAACGCGTTACCTCCATATTCCCAGCTATATTCCCATTCAGTAACAATCCCGACGTGGGCGCTGATCTGGAAGTTTGTGCTCGTTCGGGCTGCGTTGAGGAGCCCTCAGCTTGGATTGGGCACCGGAAGTCGACGCTGAGCAGCCTGAGGGCAGAATGCGGCTCCTTAATATTCGACTTTGCGCACCTCCCCGTTTGCATTTATGCTGAAGGATTTCATCGGCAGAGGGACTTACAACGGCGAATCGTCGCTAAAATGCGCCACAGGGTCGGCAAAGTGATGGTAGAACCCATCAAACAGTGTGACAAGAGGCGACAGTTGATGCCCGTCCTTTACAATAGTAACTATACAGTGCTACGCCTTAGCGCGCCAGCGCGCATCTCGCCAGCCCTCGCTCACTGCAGGCGAAGTAGAAAGAGGCGAAGTAGGAATTGAAAGTGCGATGCAGATACATGTATGTATGGTGTCATGCAAATGATTGAATTCACCCAATTGCGACGCCCGCGGGGGAGGCCAGTCGTTTTACTACGCCGCTGAGTTCACGGTAAATATCCCTTTCCTCGCAAATTCTCAGACAGAACATACAGTCATGGACGGGTCAATGGGTCAACAGAATGAACTGGGCTGCCGCACTTTCACCTGTACTAAATTAAAATTTCTGAAGACGTAGATCAGTTTAATTGCGGTCAGAGATTCACTCCCTGTAGACAATGAATATTTGAGGTACAACTGCGAGAGTTATAGTCGAAAATTCTGGGGACACTCAATGGGCCGTGACACAATTGTCCCCATTTGGCCTTCGGCAACGTTCGGCAGTCTGACTACTGCAAGCTTACGTGCACGCTCTTTGTATTCCCCGTCCACTGTCCTTGGTCAAAATGTCCCTCGCAGGTGTGTAAAATGGCCCGTTGCATGACTGAACCCTTTGCACATGATTACATCCCAGATCCTTCAGTCCAGACTGATATTCAGCCAGTCAAATCAGACGAGGCACCTGTCAAAGTCGAGGAGGAAGAAAAGTGCGTGCTACCATCCTTGGAGATAAATATGAGCTCTGACCAACACCAGTATTCTCCCTGAAACTGAATCAGATGCTGCCGCCTCCTCGCTTCTCGAAGAAGTCCTCGAATCAGACGATGGAAGTATGCCCGCTCTCACCGATTCTCCCCGCATTTGGAATGGATGTACACTCACCAGTTCCAAGATCATGACGGGAGAGGAACGGGAGGAGTGGTGGTCTCGTATCAATGACTGGAGCATGTATGTTCAAGAGGCTAATATGGCTGTTCTGAAGGTCATGGCAAAGGAGGCTGTAATTAAGCGCTGAGCTGTATGTAAGTATTCTACTCATTCAGAGTCATTGTCGAGCTCGTCCTCGTCATCACTGCTTTCCGCCTCCGAGTCACTCGAGTCCGAAGATCTGTGTGGACCATCAGAGTCATCGTCCGAGTCGCAATCCACTGGCGGGTCATCTCCGCCTCCGGGCCCATCGTTCCCGGGTGTGGTGGGCTCCGAGATGAAGGTGGGCTTCGGAACCGGTGAGAAGAGCAGGCCCTTCAATGACGGTTTCTTCCACGCTGCCCGTTTGTGCAGCGCCTTCGCACGATCCCTCTCGACTTCCCAGGCTTCGACATCAGACTTCCACTGAACCCGGATCTCCTCGTTACGCGCCTTTCGGTCCGCCTCGAGTGCCTTCCACTCCTCCATTGCACTGGAACGCTCGTTGCGTGTCGCCTTCCTCGTCTCGAGGTCTGCCGCCTTCTGTTTAGCCGCATCATGGAAGGCGATGACTCGCTCGACAAAGTCCGCGGAGGTTAACAAACGGGGCAAACCATCACCTACCAGGCGTCCCTTCGCCTTCTTCTTGCGGCTCTCCTCCTGTGCTGCGAGCTGACCGCGAACCACGTCACAATATGCGCCGTTGAGTACAAGACACGATTGCATCGTAATCATCTGAGATTTTTGTTCAGCGTTCTTTGCCAAAACTTCGCGGAGTGCAGCCTGGAGATTCTCCTCGAGAACGGTAGAAGGAACCGTCTCAAGAAGTCCAGCATACCGAATTTTGGCCTGTTTTTGCGGAGATATCGGTTGTGGCGCAAACGATGTATGATGTGATGTCGAGCGGATGGGTGAGGAGGTAAGAATGAATCCAGAGGAACCTGTGCGAAGGGCTGCAAGTGCAGCATCCATGGTGGTTGATAGAGAAGTCTGTGGTGTATTCGTGGGTGTATCAGCAGCTCTGGCGCGACGACGAGCGTTCTGACCGATCTCGTGAATCACATCAGTGATGATGCGGACTGGGGTGCTTGGTGCAGCAGGAAGATGCCCGCGGACCGAAGTTTCGAGACTGGGAGCCATCATGTCCTCTGTCACGACGCTCCGATTGAATGGGCATACACCGGTCTTCCGAAACGCCGCCTTGATATTCTGTGGTGTCAACGCCCGAATATGAGCAGCACCATAAATTGCCAAGAAATTTGTCTTCGAAAGCTTGGTCTTGGTCGTCCGCTCGAAGTTGTTCTTCTCTTCGGTCCAGTACCGCTTCAACGGCGAGAAGATGACGACATCGAGGCCCTGGTAAACATGAGTGCCGTGGGCAGGGTAGCACAGCACATGGATGCGGTGTGCTCGGGCGTACAACAGGAAGGCACGGGTGTAATGAGAGTTGTGCCCGTCGACCAAGAGGACACGAACGAGTCCGTTGGCCTTTTCTCGGGTTTGTGCATCGAAATCCTTGATGTATTCGACGCCGATTTCACCGTCAGTCCAGCCTTTGGCCTGATATCCAATGCTGACATATTGTTAGACTTCCGTTCAAGAACTCATGGATATTGGACGTACGAAGCGCTGGTGGGATTATCCTGGTCCCACTTAACTTGATACGCCTGGCCTTTGAAAATAGCTGCAGGCCTGAGGGCTGATCCATCGGCGCAAATGGTCACAATGACTGTCGTGTTCTCGCGACCACCATCAGCCTGCTGGTATTGCCGCTGCTTCCCGGGTGCCCCAATTACACGCTCGCGGACATTCCCAGCCGCGAAGAAGCCGCTCTCGTCGGTACCGTACGTATTCTCTTCAAGAATTTTGACGAAATCTTCAGGCTCCCCCGAGTCCACATCCATCGCGTCAACATCTTCACCCGTGACATGTTTTTTGAATTCTCCGTCCATTCCCCCGGCCATTGTCGTCTCGAGGAGGTCGAACCATTGGGAATTGGTCATAGGATTGACTGCGCGGCCACGTTTGTTGTCAAGAGGAGCAGTCCAGTACGTCTCGAGCCGGTCTGAGTGCTTCTCGCAGAAGCGCTGTGTCCATTTCTCGCCGACACCGCCGGCAGGGAATTCTGAGCCTAAACGCCCCCGACAGATCTCGTCTACACACTCCTTCAACCGGAGATGCGACAGGGGGAAGCCACGCGAGGCAACTTCGACCGCATACGCGATCACGATCTCCGCTTCCTCCGCAAGCAGCCACCCCTTCGCCGCATTTGACTGTGACTTTGGAAGGCCACCCTTCTCTAGGCGGGCCGCAGTGGATGATGACAACTTGATTTGCTTTCCGTGGGCTTTGAAGTGCTCTGCCTGGACGATATCACAGAACTGCTGCATGCCCTTGCGACGCTCTCCAGGTGGTAGAATCCGGGCCCTTTCAGCCTGATAAAGAGCGACACAGCGTGCATAGCACGCGTCGCTGGCAGCCCTCGACAGCTGGATCTTCTTGGTGTCCGATTTGGGGCGTCCGACCATGGAGAAACGCGTTGGCAAGGCAGAAGAAAAATTTGAGATGATCGGCGTCCCAATTCAGACTGTGACCGATCGTTTCCGCATGGGGACAGAGCCATTTGGCAGAAGGGATCATTATTTGACATATACTGCCCAGTGTGCTCGCCTTCAGGTTAAACTGAAGCGGGAAGGACATGTAGAAGGGAGATCTGGAATTTACTATCAGCTCACAATTTTGTTAAATGCGGTCAGAACTCCGCAATGAATTTGTTTGGATCACACATTGATCCTGATTTCGGCATCTTTTGGAAACATGATTTTATTTAGAGGTCTATACGTCTCGTGCAGTACTGTACTTTGGACACAGTCACAATATAGGATACACTCATTCACTCATTTTTTATCAAGGCAGCCAGGGCCACATATACATTGCAGGAGCCGAACGACCCATTGACTGTCTCAACCCATTGACCCGTCCAAGACTGTAATGAGAAAGAATTTAACGTACGCGTTGAGCAGGCGTTGTCTAATGCAATAAAGAAAGGAAGAACTCATAGCGATGGTCTGCGAGCGTCCGAAAACCATACTTACGACGTCCCGCACGGCCTGGCGTTCGATTACGAGGACATAGCCTCGGTTTTTGTTTTCATTCTCTCCAAGCATTCGGTGATAGATAACTCTCGCCAGAAATTACTGAGGCAGTTTGTATTTGTCTGAGGATGCGCAAAGGGAGGCACATTTGGAGAGTTTTCTACCGTAGTTATTGGTGGAGAGGTGAACTGTGTGTGTGCGAGAAGTAGCACGGCCGCGGCGAGTGGATTTATTTGGGACCGGATCCGAGTTTCCGGCCGAACACTTCTTCTTCCAACCACGACGGCGCTGGCTATTCACTGCGTTCGTGTTGCGATCACTACGCCGATGCAGAACTGGGCTTGCATTGCTTTTGAAACGCCCATCCACGGTTCGCCAGGACCCCTGATTCTCCCTTTGGAGGCTAGGTCCACGCGCGGATAAAATTTTGAGATTTTGAGCTTGAAACCTAGGTCCGAAACGGACATAAATTGAGCCTTTGGAGCGGAAAGGTAGGTCGAGCGCGGACAAAATGGCCCACCTCGGTGGATTTTTCGGTTCAAATTTCGGCACCGGCATAGCCAGAACCGTCAAAAATGAGTGGAACGTTGCTGGATCTAGTCAGAAAACACCCCAAACGGAGTTGTGGGCGAAAATTTGGTTTTCCGCACCTTGGGTGCATCAAAATTACCTATTTGGGGTGATGCCATCAACGACGGCTAGGTACGGCGCGGACAAAATCAGTGTTGCAAAGTAAGGGGTTATTAAGGGTTCCGCCGGAAGTTAAGGCCTTATAATCAGATAAGGGTTATTAAGGGCACCCATTATAAGGGTAAAATAAGGGTTATTTTCTCATCGAAATTTCGCATTGGCCCGTGAGAAATGCATCCAAATCCCCTCAAAGTAATCATACCCAGGTCCCTGGATCTCTTTGGCACCAAAGGCCACTTATTTCGCTCTCCACCACATCCACAACGCCCCCCCCCCCCCCCCCCCCCAGGCGCCCGCCGACTCGGCGGCTCCGGAGGCGTGCGTCGGCTGTATCGGCCTTATCGGCTTTATCGGCTTCCAAGTATCTAAGGGTTAATAAGGCCGTATAAACGTCCGGGCTCATTATAAGGGCTTATCTTATATTAAAATAAGGGCTTATAATCACTAACCCTTATCATTATAATGCAACACTGGACAAAATCCACCACGAAAATCGCCGCGGACAAAAAATATTGGTTTCAGAAATCTTTTGACCTAGCCTCCCACGGGGTAATCAGCCCGGTTCGCCTTTGCAAGCCTGCCAACGCCACGTACTTCGCATCCAATGTATTTGGACTCTGGCAAGACTCTGGAATGATACATCAACACATTCTCCGTGCACCCGCACCCGCTTCTTTCCAGATGAATATGACACATGCTCATTCCTTTTCTCCGATTGCTCGGGAGGATTGCGGGGTTCGGGCCCCAGGGACGGCCTAAGCCTAGAACTTTTTCGTATTTTGGTGCGTATGTGTGGTTCCGGCGGGAGTCGCAGGCTTTAGTAGCGTGTATAGTGGTTTACAGTATCCTCCCCCCCTGATCCGTTAGTAGCTTGGTGTTGTCCAGGAGCTCAAAAAACATTTCAGAAACAGGGAGATGAATGAGGATATACAAAACACTTACCGTAGGTTTATTTAAGAAGGCGGCACATTCGGGCAAAGCACGGCACATTTGCTCTGATGTGCCGCCTTTGCATCCAAAGGCGGCACTTACCATTTCGGAATGTGCTGGCGTCGGCAAAGCTCAGTGCCGTAAGGGTACACAATTTTTTTTCATCTTTCCTCCTCCCACCATTTCTCCCCCAGCGCGCCCCTGACGCACCGACAGCGTATTGAAATGGCCACCAGTGTCGGCGCAACATCCAAGCACCCACCTGCGGACCGAGAATACATCGGCAGCCTGTCACCTCTCACACTGATAGAATTCCGGAACTACGTACGTGGTCCCCGTGGCTTCTCGCCGATGCGTATAGCCTATTTTGACGCGTGCCAAACTAGATGTTCTCTTCCGCCTACATCACCCGCAATGCAACAAAATTCCTCAATTACGAGTGGGTCAACATCAGTGACTTACGCGAGTATATGCAGCAAACCACCGCTGGTTCCGTGCTCGGCGCGTCAACGGCGTATCTCTCCACAGTTTCGGACCCTGTTCGCGTCAAAATCGAACCCGTATCAGCCCCGGGCCCGCCTGACCCCGTCAAAGCCGAGCCCCAGGCCGTGATTCTGCCCCAGATCTCTGACGATATCAAGATGCGGACTTTGAACGAGGGCGGCCGCGAAGTCTTCGAGCTTCTTTCGGATTCGGAACCTGAGCCCGACGAGTCCGACGGGAATTCAGATGCGGAGGTGATGGAGACACTCCAGCGTACCTCTCGATCGTCAAGTGCAGTCCCTCTATCTGGTATGGATTCCTGGTCATCTCTCATTGTCGTCATTACAGCTATTTGCGGAACATAAGGCGCGGATCATTTTTTTTCTAAAAAAAGCACTTTTCACTAATGCCCCTCCAACTCACTCAATTCTTCCCCAAATGTCTTCAAACCTAGACCAAACAACGGGAAATGACTTTCTGCAGTGCTTAGGGTATGTGTAATGTTTATTTTACCCGACCAACATGTCCAAATGGGGCAACAGACAGTTTTCAGCTGTTGCCCCTCTATCTGTGAAGATAATGCCCAAGATCTCTTGAGAATCTATGAATGGCTTCTCAATGAGATATCACATTGCTTGGGGTGCATTTTACTGCTATATTTTGAGGTATAGGGTATGAAATATCACTCAAATTCAACATATATTTGAAATCCTCGTAGATCACCATAGTAAAACAGATGTGCAGGTTTTCTACCATCCTAAGCAATGTGTTATATATCCATAAGTTGTCCCAAGGCACAATTTCCGGAAACTGAAGGATAATGCTCATGATGCAGGGGCAATAGCTGAAAATTGTCTGCTACCCCATTTGGACATGTCGGTTGGCTAAAAGAAATATACCACATACCCTAAGCACTGCAGAAAGTCATTTCACATTGTTTGGTCTAGGTTTGAAGACATTTGGGGAAGAATTGAGTGAGTTGGAGGGGCATTAGTGAAAAGTGCTTTTTTTAGAAAAAAAATGATCCGCGCCTTATGTTCCGCAAATAGCTGTAACGTTTATAGATGCTAATGACTTTCCCGACAATAATTCCAACATCGGAGCGAAGGCTTCGGAAACCTTAAGCGGTACGTCAATAATTCTTTCACACGCCCGTGAAGACTCATTTTACTGTAGATGGTGACGACTCCGAATTGCTTGAGTCTGACACTGTGTGGGCATCGGATGACGGCACCTCGCGCATGCGTGTTGGGAAATTCCGCCTCACCCAGAAGATTACTGTGAAGCGCATCGAATATCGGCAGGGTCCCGCGTCCATCTACCCAATACACCGAGTTCAAACCGGGATCGTCGTAGACCTCAGCGAGGAGAAATATCATCTCCGCGACCCTGTCAAAAATGAGCTGTATTCGCTAAATTCTGTTATTAATAATGCCGTTTGTTCTTTCTTCCTCCAACTTCGAAGTTTTGATGCTGATCCAATCCTGTAGGACAATGATTCATGGTGTGATGCGACTCGGTTCGCCGGGCTTCACGGTGGTAGAAGCAGGACCTTCGAGGCAGGGTGCAGCCATAGAAGGCGCTCGACTGCCGCGGAAGGAAAACCACAGAGACGATGCCACCGAATGAGGCATCGCCAGCAATGTAACCCTTCGCTCAAGGGAGTCTGTCACCCGGACCCGGGCTCCTGTGACCCTGGAAGCAGGGGAGCAGTTATACGCGTGGTCAGGCATGCAGGGGATCTAACGCATGAAGGTGGTTCGCCTGGAGTCTCTCGTGCTATGTTCGCGACATAGCAGTAAGAGGTAAGATAGATTAGAATATGTAATCTGGTTACATGTGATCAAGTAGGCACTAGGCCGTGTAAAGTAAGTGAAATATATGTATAGGCGTCACAGAGCCCCCCACACGGTCGGTGCCTGCGTCCCCAAAATTCGAAATACTGCCGTCCGAAAGTAGCTTCACAATGGCCCCCCAGAATTGACCCGTCAATTTATGGACAAATGCAGAGTGCGGCAGTGTCCGATGGGTCGGAAAAAAAAAAAAATTCCAGCCCTTGGACAGATGTCCTGGCTCTCCTGGAGCATCCGATCGCTAGCATGCTGTTGCAATATATTAGCATAGCGCATGCGGACATATGCCCACGGATAGACATGGTGTCTTGACGCTGTCTCGACACCAGCCAGTACCCGCAGTGCATCCCAGATGCATCTGCCCAGACCCGCTGTCCGTCCCTGCGGTACTCCCCGTGGGATACTGTGGATCTACCCTCGAGATCCTTGCTGGAGGAGCAATCCATCCCTGCGGTCCGTCTTGCGGTACACTCCGTATATTCCCGTGGAAGGTCTTCACTAGCCATCCATGATCCCAGACTGCGCCTGCGCTCAGGGCCTATACTCCGTATACCTCCCCAGTAGTCTGGCTTGGGATATACTCCGCATATCCCCACGGAAGGCCTTCGCAGGCCATCCATGATCCCATGCTGTGCCTGGGCTCTGAGGGCATATACTCCATATACCCCCATAGCCCCCCACTTTTTCTTCGTACAGTCCATGTCAAAGGCGGAAAATGAACTGTGCGATGAAAGATTACACCCAATCACACATCCCGATAGGAGCCTTGTTGAGGGAAAAAAATTGGGTGGAAATCCGATCAAAGCCGCTGCTTAAAAGCGCAGACTTGTGTCGAGATTATGGGGCCGGAAAGGAAACAGATTCGCTATCGCCATGGTCGGCGAAGGACCCCGTGGTAAAACTGCCCAAGTCTCGATGGCAGAATACTGAGCACAAGGACAGCCACAGCTTCTTCACTGGCCTGAGTAAATTTTGCGTGCACGTGTGCGATGTAGAGTAATGAGGGGCCAGAGCCGCCGTGCAGTCAAGTCGAAGTGCATGCGCAGCTGAGGCCGACAAACAGGTCTAAAAGCATAGCGGAACTCGGGAGGAAAAACAGTGAAGAGGTGCCGGCACGGGAAAGCAGCGGAGAGGAATAGGCGAGGGAATACACCCAGCAGAGGAGTTGAACGCAGTACCAGGACTGAATCATCGTGGGGATGGAGCAGACGTGTGAGCAGCATCCATGTACAGCTTCCCTGAAGACTGCATTAGCGACTGCAGTGGTCCCCGGACCGGGGGAAAGCCCCCATTCGCGGACACGTAGCGGCGAGCTTGATTATGAGGGTCTGCAGCCATAGCGGCGCTCCCGCAAATTGAATTGCACACACTGAGCCCTCGCGCCCGGTATAACTGGCCGCCTCGATCAGGCCAAAGGAAAGAGAATCCAACTGAACAGAGAAGCCAAAATGTCGAAAAGATTTGAGTTTCGGCTGGAATGCAGTAAAGAGTGGAGAATCGGAGGCTTGGGAGATCTGCTCTTAAATCTGGCTCAAGGTGGTATGCAGCCGTTTGGCGCTCCCGACGAAGAGACATACTCAGAAACTACCAAAACGAAGCTTGGATCTGGAGAGAACAGCCCAGCCTGAGTCGAAGCAAAGAGTAGTCGAAAGAATCTGTGAAAGAAGTAGCGGCGTGCGATCACCGCCACTGATTGCGTCGCCTTTTCTTTCCGCGCGAACTCCTTATCAATACTCTCTTCGACGATGTGCGGCCGTATAGCGCTGTCGCCGAGGCTACGTGGTCGACTCAAACCACAGCATCCTTACGCTCATAATCATCCACCTCGGTCTTCGCACGGTATGCGGCCATTAAGGCGCTTCCGCCTCAGGCTCGTCCTACATCCTGGACTCTTGAGTTGCAACAAATTGCTACAGCCGCTCGAAGGGATGGCGCTCCATAACCGAAGGGCGTGCACTGCGATTTCAGCTCGTTCGCCATTGTTCCCTACGATGTTCTGCGATCATTCTGAGTAGTGATGTTCACCGAGGCGGTCGTTCCACAGTAGCGGATACGCCGACTCTATGTCCATCGCTGCCCAGCTTTGTGGCACATCGACATTCAGCTTGCGTGGGTGCTGATCTCTCACGACGATATGCAGCCACACGGCGCTTCCGTTGTTGACTTCTCCCCGTTCCGCGGCTCGAGGACCATCTTCACCCAGGCACGGTCGAGGAGCTCCGCTTTGCCCAAGGCAAATCTAAGGCGACCTGGGCATACGGACATCCATCGTAGCACGAGAAGAGGATTATGGTACGAGGCTCCTGGCCGGTAATCATGCAGCAGCAGCGGGAGCCGCGCTCGCATGATCACTTCCTTCTTCCGGCTGGTGTTCTCCATGCCAGCATGAGGCGGAAGTCGGACGAGACAATTGGGTACTCCAAGTACTCAGTCTGCTTCCTCTTTTCCATGCGAATTCTTCCGCCTGATCCTCCGGTTCGTTTTCCATGATGCATTGCGTGTCGCGCTCATTACGAATTTCCTCTCAACACCACTACAGCCCCCCAGCGCGAGCGGGATGCATCCCAGGAGAAAAGAAAAATTTAGCTCCGCTCTAAAAGAAGAGGGTTTTCTATAGTATGTTCGCCATAGAGGCGCACGCTACCACGAAGATTTCGAACAAGAACCCTCATGTATTGTAGCCAAAATTCCATAATAGGTTCTTCGCGAAAATTGAGTGCTGCTCCACAGAAAAACTCGGTCGCGGCGGTAGGTTCACCGTGAAAGGTGCTCACTACCGCGAAGTCGAATGTAGCCGAGATCGACAAAGAAGAAGTAAATCCGATGGCAAGTCGCCATAAAAGCGCACACTGCCAAAGGAGCGCATAAATAGCGCGTCGCATGTATAATCGTCCAAGAATCCGCATGAATGTGGCAAAAGAAGAAAGAAGGAAGTTTCCATGGCAGGTTCGCCGCGAAAAGCGCACACTGCCACAAAATCGCGCCGACATCGCGCACCAAATTGAGCAACAGCGTTGAATGTAGAATGAGTATAGTAATTTCATAAGTAAAGGGAGAAACATATGTGGTAGCATAACTTGACGGTCGAAGAACACGACCGTGAAAGGGTAACATAATTTTTGTTTCTCCAATGTCGGCTCTCGAAACTTGAGAGAGCCGAGCGAGGCCCTCGTGGCGAGGGGAGTTGGAGCCGCGCCATATTCGCAGTAGGTTCGCCGTAGGAGGCGCTCACTACCGCGCGAGAAGGGACAGGCTTCACCAAAGAGCGCTCGCGGCCATCGTTCGCGAGATACGGCTCGTTCAGATAGATCTCGTTCGCCGAAAGCTGGACACATGGAGGCGACACGAGATCTTGCAAAACCGGAATGGAGACACAAGCCGCAAACGGCGAGCTCATCCTTCTTGCGCCAGATTCCTAGAGGAAACCAAGAGACCTAGAAATGTTGACTCAAGCTGGGCGCGGAGAGTAGGGTCGCCGTGGAAGGCGCAGCACTACCCGTCAACGGACGCCACGTTTCTGCGTACAGAATACAGAAGCAAACTCTGACGATGCCCCCCAGCGCGGACTCGCGTCACCTCATATCAGTGAGATACTCGGAAGAGACACGCCGAGGATACATCGGAGGCGAGCATTGCGATGCGGGGACGTGTACATCTTGCGGAGCTTCGAGGCCCCCCAGCTCGCAGCACGCGCGTGGCGAAGTGTCCGCAGCGTGCGCGCACCAAACAAGATGGACGGCGCGCGCGACGAGCTTGATGCACCGAAAAGATGAGATCTCAGAGAGTGCGCGCAACACGACTCGGAAGAGGTGGATGATTGAGCAAGCGAACAACGCGCGTGGAGCTACGGCGGCCCCCCAATCGCCGAGTGGTAGGATCACCATGAAACGCGCTTAGCTACCCTGTACGGGCGAGGCGTCGATCCACTAACGGTGCCGAACTTGGAGATTCGGTCTTTACGCCCCGGGCGCTGGTGATGGAGACAGGGAACTCGACGTCGACTTCGGAGGTGTGAGGGGGATAGCACGCTCATCTCATTCCCGGCAAGCCCCCAGGCATTGAAATGCGCTGTGACTGGCGTGTTTTGGAAGATAGGATCGCCGTGGAAGGCGCGCACTACCCGCCAACGGAGGAGCGTTCAACATTCGAGGTGCAGATGGAGAGACAAGCCGCGCGCTGCGTGCTCAATCGTCAAAGGCTATTAGCCCTCCAGGAACTTGAGATGGCGACTTGAGTCTTGGGCGCGAGCTCTACATTCACTTCCTTGTGAAGGCGGCGGCGAGGATGGAGCCGGGCGTATGTCGTGGCATACTCGGCAGACCGAAGCGACGTTACATTGGAGCGGTAGGATCGCCATGGAAGGCGCGCACTACCGAGTACGGCGTAAGGACGTACCGACGCCGTATAATTCTTCGACGGTGACAAGGGAATCATAGGGACTTCAGCGCCTGCGAGCAACTGAGTGCGTGGATGGTCGTTGTAGCCGGCGTGGCGATCTAAAGTACGCGTAATGCGGACGCCGGATACAGAGCGCGTGAAGGGGGTGCGCGAGACACCTTCAAGCCCGAGAACCGGATGTCCACGACGTCCAACCGTGGCGCGGGAATCCCAGTGCAGACGGACGACGGATTGACTCGCGCGCCCCAAGCTTGATGCGCCGAGAAGGAAGGGATTCGGCCTCGGGATCGAGCTGGAACCGTAGCCAAAGAAAGCCCCCCAGCGCCGCGGCAACGGAAGCTCCAGAGACCAACCAGGTGGGCGTACACGCGCGAGCCGAAGTCGAAAGGCTAGCGCGGGCCGAGTAGCTGGAAGACAGGCCGCACACAAGCCATGCAGGAATGGAGAATCAGGCCAAGCGCGGGCGACGTCCAGAGTCTAGCGAAGGCGGCAACGTGGACTTGGATGGGGCAGGGCGTAGGTCTTGCCGCCCCTCAGTGGCTCGGGAGATAGCGACACGACACTCGAGCGATAAGATCGCCGGGGGAGGCGCTTCATGATCGCTAGAAAGGAGACGGCGCGGCGTGATGCACAAAGATACTCGAGCAGGATCGCCGTGGGAGGCGCATCACTACTGCTAGAACGGAGATGGCCTGGCATGCGCGAGCCAAGAAGGCTGGGGAGACGGGGAGAGGATGGCAGTCGTTGCCACGTAGCGCCGGCATCGACGGCGGCGTGGGAGCGGCGATCGGGTTATGGGATCGGATTCCGACGTCGCTCAGCACGCCCGACGCGAGCGGGAAGGTAAGCGTTGATTGCGTAGCGGTAGTGCTATTACACGCTATGTCTTGCCCCCCAGCGGTAGCGCGATGCAATAAAAATGGGAGAAAAATTAGAGCCTCGCTCCAAAAAAAGAATATCCAGTTTCAGCCCCCCAATCTCCGGCAACGACAGGTCGGAAGACAGTCGGCCAGCCGCGGAAGGGTGCAGCCTTACGAGGCGCTCATTACCGCGGCGAAAGCTCCTAAGAAAAAAATAAAGGGTTTATTGGAGAGTAAAAAAGTATCCTAATTCGACGGCCGGCGGCGAGGGCGGTGTGGATGGGCAGCATAAAGTCTTGAGACATGCGCTCCGAGAGGTGAGGCCGGAAGAATATACTTCGCCTATTCAGGCTGTCGCGAAAGCCCTATCCGGAGTCGACGCAGCTTGAGAACACCGTAAGGGTAGGATCGCCTTACGAGGCGCTGCACTACCTCTTGTGATGTACACCTAGTTCGAAGCACCGAGAACAAGGGGTCCATGCCTCGGGGGCGGGCCTGAATTCCAGGGAGAAAAGCCCCCCAGCGCCGCTGAGTTCCAGGGACCGGAGCGAGGAAAGACGAGCGCCGATGGCAGCTAGGTTAGAATCCACGAGGCTGGGGAACTAGCGTGGGCAATGCGTAAATAAACTCGAGCAGGAGGATCGCCTTGAGGCGCATCACTAATGCCGAGTCCATGCAGGCCCCAGACATCCGAGAAGAGGCCACAGGAATATACGGCGCGGATACGTTCGTTGACATACGAAGACGGCAGCTTGGATCATGCACGGACGCACGCATTCGCGCGGTAGGATCGCCGTATAAGGCGCAGCACTACGGCATGCGAGCCGCTGCATCCATGGATTGATTTGTGCGTTGTAGCTATAGAAGGCCCCCCCGGCGCCGCGTCCGCGTATGGTAGGATCGCCGTGGAAGGCGCATCACTACATACAAGCCCCCACGTCGCAGACCTGCGCGTGATAATGCTGTGAGCCCCATCTCGGAGGTGGGTTGCGATGGATACGAGCAGTAAGGTCGCCATGTAAGGCGCCACATTACGGGGAGGAGAGAAACGGGGATGGGAAGCAGCGCAAGTCGGTGCATACAGGAGTGGCTCGAAAACGGGCCCGTATGCGTGCAATCCGCTGATCGATACGTGGCACACCGGATGCAAAATCCGGAGCGCCAACGATACTCGGGAGACTGTGCAGACGAAAATCCCCGCTGGAGGTACATCACAATCAACTTAGTGGTAGGATCGCCTCAGGAGGCGCTGCACTACTGCATGCGACCTGGACAGTAGAATTCCCGGTGGAAAGGGCCCCCAGCGTTGCGGCGGTAAGAATTCCAGGGACTGGTGCGAGAAAATACGAGCGCCAATGGCAACTAGGTAGTCATATTCCCAGCGGCGAAGTGAGCGCATGCAGTAAAATACGCGCGGACCCAGGCTTTCGGGCGGTAGGGTCGCCATGGGAGGCGCTGCGCTACCGAGGACGGCGTAAGGACGCGCGCCGACGCCGCATAATTCCTCGACGGAGACGTCCTCTGCGGGCGATTGAGCGCGCAAGTGAAGCGCGCGGAGACATGACCTCCCGACTACCGAGTGTACGGGACCGGAATGTCAAGCCCCCCACGTCGCAGAATTCCGCAAGGCCCGGAAGAGAGGCGCGCGAATACAGGAGTATCGTCGCCGTGCAAAACTATTGCCACGGGAAAACAGCGCGCGCGAGCCGCGAATCGAGACAGCCTTCCCAGAGCCCCCCAGCGCGTAGGTCTGCATGGCATAGATGACAGGGTGTTTCTCACAGAGTCTTGCGTGAATGCGGCGGCGCGGAAACTCCTCGGACGATCGACCGGAGTCGACATTCAGTCTTGCAAAGACAGCGCTAGGGTGACCGAGGTGCGGCGTGGCGAGGAAGATGCGAGTCGCGCATTCGCTGCCACGTCAAAGGCGCCGGCATCGACGGCAGCGGCGCGGGAGCGACCGGGTTTATCGGGTCGGATTCCGACGTTGCTCAGCATGTCGAGGTAGCCTCTGGCGCAATGCGCGCCGCACGCAAGCTGAATAAGGCAGAAGGCGGAAATGTTGCCCCCCATGCTCCTGAGCGCATATTCTTGCCTGAATCCCAAATCCACGAGAGTGGAAACTCGCGCGGGCTGTTCGCAAAGGTACTCGAGCAGTGGGATCGCCGAGAAAGGCGCTTCGCCGCCGCATACGAGCGAGACACGTACGCCAGGAGACTTGATGGGTCGGACGCGCCACAGCGCGCGCACCGCACCGCGTGATTGTGAGTCAGTGGGTGCCCCCCAGCGCCGCGCGCCATAGAACTCGGGAAAGTGGTTGCGGAGATTTATGCATCTAGCCCTCCAATCCACGAATTAAGTTCCAACGCGGATGCCAAGGTAGGCCATATTCAAGTAGCAAGATCGCCATGGGAGGCGCCGCGCTACCACGAGAGATATGGAGATGGGCAAAAGTCGTCGGCGGTCCTGGCACCAGATCCTCGATCCTCACAAGATATCCGCTGAGGTAAATTGCGGTAACATCGCCATGAAGGCGCTGCACTACCGCAAGAGGGAGTTGGCGGCATCCCTCCAAAGACGCCTCTGGAGGATGGCGACGACCGCTGTCGCCATGCCGTAGACGGCGTGAGAGTGGGCCGGAACGCCTTCCGCACGAAGTAAGTCGCAACTTGAGAACGCGCCTCAGCCGGAGCCGAGCAACGAAGAGCTGCGACGTTGGGCGAAAAGAACGCTAGCCCCCCATTCTTGCGC
The DNA here is from genome assembly GCA_029289565.1 of Mycena galericulata. Taxonomy (NCBI): domain Eukaryota; kingdom Fungi; phylum Basidiomycota; class Agaricomycetes; order Agaricales; family Mycenaceae; genus Mycena; species Mycena galericulata. Next base: position 86,861 of record JARKIA010000237.1, read on the forward strand.
ACAGAGTATGGTTTGGAGAAACAGATGGAAAGGGGACCTGCGGCTGGGTGCTGCCTAAGGAAGGCGCTCGATACCACAGGCCCTATGGATATCGCAAGAAGGAAGAACACATTTAATTGTAATCCGCGCTGTAGGATCGCCGTGGAAGGCGCGTCACTACAGTGTATGTGCACGCACACTTTACCTGCAAAGCTGCTGCGGGAAGCCCCCCATTCTCGCGCGTGAACAAATTGGAGGATACGCAGCAGGCTGCCTTGAGAGGCGCTCGATACCGCGCGTCCGAAGGAAATGCATTCAAGGAGAAAGAAGTAACATAATTGAAATTCTGGCAAGGAATGTCTCCTCTCTCCAGGAGCCTGTGAAGGCCTCCACCATCTCGTTCCTGGTTCGCTCCTTGAGGTGCGCTCCGAAAAATGAGGAGGGAAGATAGTATGATGAACTATCACCTTCAAGGAAATAACCCGAGCCAAGAATTCGGGTGTTGAGCATGAGGAACCTTGATCCAGCGTCGAAAGCGGTCCTGCGCGCCACATATTGCAGGCAGGTCGTGGCCGACGAAAGAGGTTTTGAGGAGGGCACACGCACGCGCGGCCAGCGCGAACAGAAGAGGCCAGCGCTAGGCTGGTCTTCAGAGCGCTATGAAGGGGGACGCGGGCAGCCATATATGGCGCGCAACGACGTCGCCCTTCTAATGGAGAAGGGACGTGGGCTGCCGTAGATGGCGCGCAGCGACGTCGCCGTCCGGAAGAGGTGGGTGTCGCCAAGTCAGCCATCGGCTAGGCGCCACGTCACAAGGCGATGTCTTCGACGTCGCGGGACGATGGAATGCAATACAGGAGCAGCTGAAAGAAGCGCATCTTTAGTATTGCTGAGAGGGGAGGGTACGACACCGTTGCGAATCCTAAGAATCTCGTACCCTCCCGTCCTACTTCTTCCGTGTGAAGCCCTCGCGGTGGGCTCCATTGTGATGCGACTCGGTTCGCCGGGCTTCACGGTGGTAGAAGCAGGACCTTCGAGGCAGGGTGCAGCCATAGAAGGCGCTCGACTGCCGCGGAAGGAAAACCACAGAGACGATGCCACCGAATGAGGCATCGCCAGCAATGTAACCCTTCGCTCAAGGGAGTCTGTCACCCGGACCCGGGCTCCTGTGACCCTGGAAGCAGGGGAGCAGTTATACGCGTGGTCAGGCATGCAGGGGGTCTAACGCATGAAGGTGGTTCGCCTGGAGTCTCTCGTGCTATGTTCGCGACATAGCAGTAAGAGGTAAGATAGATTAGAATATGTAATCTGGTTACATGTGATCAAGTAGGCACTAGGCCGTGTAAAGTAAGTGAAATATATGTATAGGCGTCACACATGGGAATGGGTCGGTGGTAGCCGTCGTGCAGGGGCCATGGTGACTTTTGCGCCCGGAGAGAAGGCTGTCCCCTGCCGCTGCATTCGTTACGATTGCAAGGGCGTGCACGCCTGTGACCAACTTGACAACGCACTCCGGCGTGTGGTCCGCTTCGAATTAGATGATCCTGCGCCGCGGAAAGCTATCATTGTTGCCCAGCAAGAGACTCGTCGCAGGGAAGGGAACACTCCCGAAGAACGGGTTGTCATGTACGTTATTTTCCTTTCTAACCCTAACGTTGCTTTCCTTCGTCATAATTCAGCTAATTTATGGTAATAGTTTCCTCAAAATCATACGCAATACCAAGTGCGACGCCGTCGACTCGAAGGGGACCAAGTGCCGGGGTGGGCCTGTATTAAAGCCCAAGCCTCAGGTAATTTTTTTCTACCACAATTTCGTTCCCTGATGTCTTTATATCAAAGGGGCCAGAGCGCGACCACCAATTCTTCGTCGGGTGCAGCGGTTGGACCACGAAATTCCAAAAGGGCCACCGAACACACACCATTCCCGATCAAGTTGACGAAAATCTTCTTGCTAACGCCCTTGCGGGACTGCCTCTAACCGATGACGGTAGTAAGGACACCCTTCCTTGCAGCGGCATCATTCACCCCCATACCGGACTCAAGAAGAAATCCTGCCGTAAGTACTTTCGACCTATCTTATACCATGTGGCGGAACTGAGGGGTTGTTAGCACACGCTCATATCGTTAACGGGATGCCGGTGCAGGGCCAAATCGTCAATTATCCCTGCGACGCAAAGCGCTCCATTTATATCCCCAAAGATACGTCCATTCGCAAAGTCCTCATTATTCACAACGACACCGGGCATAACCACCCCATGCCGGCTCTCGCGAAGATGTCGTTTGCGCACAAGGACACATATCGTGGGTGCATCGAAGACTTCGGCGTCCTCGGGGCCACTGTTTCCAAAGTCGACAATGGTAAGTACAAATTGTTCTTCCGGTATCTATCGTCCCTGACGTTTGACGTAGCGCAATCAACTAAAATGAAGCTGAATGGGAAAACCCCCGCCGCGCATGCTCTCCCTCTCTACAACCAACGTGTCAAGCGCGACATACTCCATGCGGAAAAACTCAAAAAGTACCCGAATGGTCTCGGCGTCGAAGGTAAGCTGCGGACATTCACAGCAATCCCGTCAATAGTCACATTTCACAGCCATTAAAATTATGTACCGAGCCGAATTGACCAAGCCGCTTCCCGAGCGCTATATCCATAGCTGCATCGAGACCAAAAAAGGCGAGATCATAATTCTGACCTTCGTCCCTTACCTCTTGAAGCTCCTCGACGATCCTGGGGTTACTTCTTTCGATGGCGACACCACATACAAAGGGATTGAGGGCAATGTAAACGAGTGGGAACTCACCATATTTGCGAAGGTGGTCCAACGCGGTTCGTTTTCTTGCCTGTTATTGCCAAAGATACTCAGCGAGTTAATAGCTGCGTCAATTCTTCGGGCGTACATAAACGGCGCGAGCACCGATTTCTACGAGGAATTATTCGACGAGCTTCAGCGCGTCAAACTCACGGTGACAGGGCGGCCCATTCCACTCAAGAGATTCGTTCGAGGCGGCAATCTTCTTGTCACGAATGTGGATATGGACGGTGCACAGGCCCTCGCCATATGTCGCTCGGTGATGAAGTACAACGAACCCGAGTACAGCGGCATTCCTAACGATACACCACCCGAGGAAATCGCCTCGGAGTTCATCAAACTATGCTGGAGACACGGGAAGGAGTGAGTCGCCCGCTCCCTTGCATATACTGAACTAATCCTCCTCTCCAGGCCGATTCATGACTTCAAATCGCTCGTATCTGCCGAGCAGCATGCTCGTATCCGGGACGTCTTCTATATTGACTCGAAAGAGTCACTGGAGGAATTCTCGACCTTTTTGTATGGCCTAGGTATCCAAAAGATTAGTGGTTCGTCTTTATCCTACACCGGATCCTTCCCCAACTGGCGCCTGCTTTATAGATTGGTGGAGACACAAGCAAATCCACCCCTGGATTATTCCCTGCCTCATTAAGTCTCAGTCGCACATCCCCGCGGATGTCTGGGATTCCACTCCGTCGACAACCAACACCAACGAGGCCCAACATCACTGGACAAACAATCTCACGGGAATCAGGTTACCGCCTGTCGAGGCGCTCGAAAGGTGAGCGGATACATGCCGTTGCTCATCCCTTTCATTTGTTGACTCTCACCGACAGTCGCCGTGTTGCTGACCACAATGTTGCTCGGGAGATTCAGACGTCGCTCGAGACTGGCATCTTGTCCAACTCCAACAACGAGCTCTCTCACCGCATGTCTCGCACCTCCACACGTCAAAGTACTGTTGCACGCAAAGCACGCGAGTCGCGCGAGGCTGCTGATATCTCGAAAGAACTTCAGCTCCAGATTGATGCCGAGGTTGAAAAGCGGCGTATCTCCAATGAATTGACGAAGTCCCTCAAGGAGCAGCTGAACGCCGCCAAAGGTAAATCGGGTAAGCGGGGGAAAGCGAACACTCTTATTTCTGCAAGCTCAAGTGGCCGTGTCAAAACGGCGCGAGCGCGACCAGGTAATTCGATTTCGAATCCACAGAGAAAACGCTGACTGGTCATTCAACAGCCCCAATACGCGCCGAAGCGATGCAGTCGGACCATAATATTTCACCAGCAGATAAAGGTGAGTTATTTTTCTGCTTTATTCCCTTGATGCTCTAAATAAAGATCCAGGAGCGTCGGCCCACGAGACGCAGTCGGATGTCATTCCCTCTGCTCCGATGGCTCCAACAACTATTCAATCGTTAGATAAAGGTGAGTTATTTTTCTGCTTCATTCCCTTGACGCTCTAAATAAAGATCCAGGAGCATCGGCCCACGAGACGCAGTCGGATGTCATTCCCTCTGCTCCGGTGGCTCCAACGACTGTTCAATCGTTAGGGCCATCTGCACCCGAATTCCAACCCTCTGCGCCGTCCGACTCGAGTTTTAATTCGTCAAACACCTACGACTTCAACAATTTTGACTTCGATTCGCTGATGCGTGATCTCGAGGGCGCGATGAACACCTCTTCTTTCGCGCACGATACCGCTACCACTGATTTATTTGCATATGATCCAACTTTCGACTCACGCGTCTTTGCGGACCCCAACATGCTCATGCCTTCGAGTGCGCCCCCCGGACCCGCCGATCCCCTCCAAGATTTTCTGAATTCATATGGTGACTATGGCGGGTTCTTCGACGCTGGGGCCCCCGTCGACTCCGGGTTATTCACCGTTCGGTCTTACGATGAGCTGCCATTGCAACTTCCTCCAGCCCCACCGGATTCGCCTCCTGCGCTGTCACCATCTGTCGAGCATACGTCGGAACCCAGTGCCCCGAGATCACGCCGCGCTCGAAAAGAAGTTGACGAGGCTAATATTATTCACACCACGCGTTCCCGAGCACCCAGCGCCCGCAAACGGGTTGCAGACGGCAAGGACATCTCGAGCCGACCCCTTAAAAAAAGCAAGGTATGGTTTTCTACGAAGTTTCTTCGTTTATCCGGTCTAAATCATTCCATTTACAGTGACATGCAACTGGAGGAAGGGGGACAGCTAGCCTTGAATTATGAAATATGTTACTTGAATTGATTTGACTTGAATTCACTGTTTCTCTTCAAAAAATTTGAGCAATCGAGCAGCAGAGTCCTGCAACGACTCAATCAGCGCCGAACCCGGCACAGTGGATTGCGGAATGTTCCGCCTTTGTTGACAAGCACGGCACTTGTCCGGCAAATGTGCCGGCCTTGTGCGAATGTGCCGTGCATCAGGCGGAATGTACCGGCCACAAAATAAACCTACTGTCCGAGTTTCGTCTATCCCGGAGATGAATAGAGGGAAACGGTCTTTGTTCTTCAACATGCATGCAGTAAGCCCATTCGATCCGGCGTCCGGCGACAGATGTCCGCACTGATTTTTTTTTGCCGAAGTTTGAGAGCCCAGATTTAGTTATGTAAATCGGAATTCGAGTGGGAAGCACCGATGTTAGATCTTATTTCTATCTCTTCGAAAGCGCCGGAGCGGATAGGCGGCACATCTTGTAGTGTTTCTAAATTGTCGATGTGATGCACATCTCCCGTGTGATCCTTCGGGCCGCCGTCTTGTGAGAGAATCAACATCAGATCAAACTGTAGGGACGCTCTGTGAGTTAATTATGCCTGCGACTCACACGCCCACCCAATATACTGTGCGTGTGACGAGGACGTCCAAGGTCGTTCACCAACACAATTTTCGGGAGACTGCACAGCAAGTTGGACAGTGCAGAATATTGACGGGTTGACGTGAGCGACGCTAGCAGCGATAGCTCTTGAAGAAGGACAGCAATTGCGATAATTCTGGTAGCTATACTACCATTCTTGAGACAACGGCAGTGTGCCATTGGCCAGGAGAATTAAAGATGAACAGACCCGTGACCATGGCGCCAACTTGGCATCCATCTCAAAACTGTGGAGCACCCTTCTCCAGTCGCCACCGACCCACAGAATTCTGTTGGTAAAATCATTCTCGAAGGACTGCGAGATTCGAGGCGGCATGACGACGTTTCCAAACATAGGATCGTGAGAGGATGCCTCTGTTCGCGGAGGGCTTCCAGGTCGACGGGATTGGAAGAGCAACAGGTCGCCGACTCCGCTTACATCTTTTTTGAAGATCGGGCCAGTCACTGGCATTTCCTTTCAGATCGACAGCCTGAGAATGGCTTCCAAATATACATACGTCTGTGAATTAGATATATTCAAAGCTCTTGAGGCCATCTTCTCCCTCTTTGGTCCCTTCTTGAAAGGTCTTCCTGGCATTGCTGCTATGGCTTCTGCTCCCTCCTCCCAATTCGTGGCAGGGCAAAGCGTGATGTATCATAACTTCACGTTGACGGTGCAGACATTCTTTTTCGGTCGGCCACACAGATTCTGTCGCTACTTGTCATCTCACCGTTTGAGCTGCAGGCGGATATTCAGTCTTGATACTACTCTCGACTCGAATGCTTCTGTGAGTGTGCAAACCGGCAATGACCTTTGCCTCAACATCGTTTGAACAGGAAACAAGGTTTAAAAACACGATCCCTCAAGGTCCTGTTCGTCGTTGGCCTTTTCATGTACACACTCTCTGCGGCATTCTGGGCCTATTCTATAGCATATGTGGTCGGCAATATGCAAGCTTATATCGATCCACAAAATGAACAGTGGTTGCGTTTTTCCAATCAAGTCTCCACTTCCCTCCCTCTGTTCAATGCGATCGTCCTTATAAATGTATGTTCATCTTTCCTTAGTTCCGTGTTAAGTTCATCTTTGCTCGTAGTTTGTTCTCAGCGATGGAATAGTATGCTGGCGGGCATGGGTGATTTCGCGGCGAGATTATCGTCGATATATTGTCTTTCCTGTCGCATTCTGGACATTCACTATCCGTGTGTTCATTTTCTTCTTTTCTATGTGTAATTGACCATTCGTTGCAGTATCAACTACTGCACTCATCGTACTCAAAATCATTGACATCCCCGACGCAAGCATAGGCCTTAAGAAAGCTTTTATCATGGCCATCGACGTTTTACAGCTTCAGAATATGACCACATCGTTGCTCTCAAATATATCTGCTACTGGACTCATCGGCGCCACAGCTTGGTCCGTTTTCAATATTTTTTAGTTACTAAAAGCTCACTTGGAACCCTATCGTCGCAGGCGTCATCGACAAGCAATGGGAACTCATTTTCATGAGCGATCTAGAGTAAACCAAGTATTGGCTCTGTTGATAGAATCCGGGGCGCTATACTGCTTCACTGGGGTGAGCAGATTTCTTTATTCAGCTAAATACTCATTGTTGCACATGCAGGTATTCGGAACGGTGTCTCAACTCATCCACTTACCCCATGGGACACTAAACGACCTTTGCCTTTCCGACAATATTCAGTTCGCTGTATGCTGTTTTTTATTCCCAGATTCCTCGGGTCTTGGTTGACGGGTTTGTTAGGGCGCATATGCACCTTCATTGCTTCTACTAATCAGCAGTCACCAGTCATCCGATGACACTGACACTGAGTTTCTGGGTACCATTACAATCTCAGCACGCCCGCGGACCGTTCAATTTGCGCCCTCGGAGGTTCAACGCAGACGTATCAGCCCGATTCAGTTTGCAGTCAATACGTCTGTGGAAACCGACTCTACTCAGTTTGGGGCTAGACCAGAGGCAGAAGCTGTTGAGATCGAGGGAAATGTGTCGGAAAAGAAAATATAGCCGCTCAATAAGTACATAAATTGACAAAATTTTTTGAGGCAGCAATGCCCAGTTTGGGGTCGCTTCAGGTCGACGGAAACATAGACAACTTTGACACATCTTTCTATGATAGGTGGTGTATAGCTTTTTGTATAAAGGAACCCTCATAGGCAAATATTAATAAATAAGTTGACCCAGCAAAGCACAGCACCAACTCGCAAGCATAGCCAAGAAATATCCCTAAGAAGCTGACTGGGGATCAAGCAGTGCGCCCAGCCGTCGTCAAGATCAGATTATCAATGCCGTAGTCAAGATCAAATTTATCAATGCCGTCTTTTTTCGTCTTGCCCCGCGTGTGGCCACTGCACACTTTCTTCCCCTGGTCTTGTTATTGTAATATGTATATGTAGCTCAATAATAATAATAATTTCCTTTTTTTGAAAAATTATCATTCCTTTTGAGCATCGAATGAATCCTGTTTACGATTGCTTAAGCAAACTAGGTTGAGACGTGAAATTGCTTAAGACTGGGATTAAGTGGATTAAGCTGATTAAGCCCCTATATACCATGTATAACTACATAATACATTGTTTCTCCTTGTGTCTGATACATTAAGCGGATTCAGCGGATTCAGCAGCTTGACCAGCCGCCGTGACAACCAGTCGACCAGCCGAGTTAAGCGGATTCAGCAGGTTGATCGGACTTTAGCCGATTCAGCGAATTCAGCGTATTAACCCGCTTAAAAGCATCCTAGGGCACGTCTAGGTTGTCTGAATGATGAGATTTCGTTGCTGATTGAGCAAAAAATGCTTACCATCGGAGATACCATCCTCACCGTCGCCGGCCCCAACGCCGACGACACCCAAGGGCCCAGCATGCCCAGGGGGCAATATCGTCGGGGTACAGTAGCATATTCCAGTTAACCTACCTACCTGCCAGCGACGTGTGTTGGGACCTGTCTGTAAAGACAAACAGACTGATGCCACTAATAGACGAGACATATGATGGGAACATACCACTGACCAGCGTTCGAAACATTGAAGACGACAGGTCTGAATCGAGCTCGAACGGTGCACGGTCCGGAGCGCTGGACATCAACGTGGATTGGGTACGAAGAGAAGAGGGATGTGAGATGAGAGAAAGAGCTTGTAAGTAGGGCATCAACCCGTCCCGTAAAATTACGCGACGACGGGCCGTAAATACGGTTACGGCCCCGTACCGTCTGGTGGATTTCAGGAAGGAAATACGGCCGTTTTCCGACGGGTTAATTACGGGTTGGCCCTATTCTGTTTTGAGGCCTTTCTTTCACATACTGATGCAGTCCTAGTAGTAATTTGACCAATTGTGAGCTGAAAAAATATAGCAGAGATTCAGCAGTCCCCTGCAAACACCCACTTACGGGCGTAAACGGACTGTTACGGTACGGTTACGGGTCCAAACTTACCGTAACGTATCCGGGGTATTTTATTACGGTTACCGGCGTATTTGTTACGCCCGTCAGCGTATTACGCACGGTTTGAAGCCCTACTTGTAAGTGATGCTGTAACGCGTGACTGACAAAGCAGAAAGAAAATTGAAACAAAGAAATTGATCGAATGATCTCGCTTCGAACGACAAGGCCAGTGCCTCTTGTCTCTAACCATCACCTTCCCCCATCTATCTCTTCCTCTAATCCTCTACAGCTGAAATCCTCATTCACGGACTTATCAGCTTGGACCGCTGCGGCACTGCCTCGGCCATCATCATGCGCGGCTTTCCGTCTCACCGAGTGGCACGGTGGCATTATGTGAGAATGACCTCCAGTGTGGCGAGTACAATGAATTTATTGAGTGCAACTACTAAAATATTTTGCTCCCGGAACTCAGAGCCTGTCATCCTTCTGATGGCCACCAGAGTTATGGTGAGTTGGGTGGATAAATCTGCTTAAACAGGTAAAACCATTAAAGGTGATCCAGCGGGTGAATCTGCTGAATCCGCGGGAGTTGATGTAGTGGGTGAATCAGCTGAATCTGCTTAATGTGTCAGGCACAAGTGTACTATGTAGTTATACACAGTATATAGGGGCTTAATCCGCTTAATCCGCTTAATCCCGGTCTTAAGCAAATTCACGTCTCAACGGGTTTTGCTTAAGCAATCGTAAACAGGTGACAGGCATCGACAAGACATCTGAGCAACATCTGAGAGACATCTGTGAGAGGTTATCTGAGTGTCCCTTGAATATTAGTTCATATCATCCTGCGAACGTAGCGAAAAGGATCTGCTGGGGAGGGGGTGTCGGACGACTCTTCAGTGACACAGATTCGGATGTATGGACAACCTCCCGCGATCATTATGGGAGTTCAGAGGCCAGATCATCGGATCTCGAACAGCCGATGTCATATGACTGGCGACGAGAATTGGCGGTGTAGTTGGGCTTTTACACACGGGTTCTCGGCTCTGATCGAAAAAAAATGAGCCAGCGCTGAGAGAAAGTCGAACCAATAATTGTACTACCTGTTATTACAGGGCGACTAAATGACGCACAAGTGATGATAAATGGAATCGATTCGAGCACAATTCTCAAAACCCTGGTGATTGATTTCCCCGAAAACATTTCCGGCGCCTCGGGTGCTTCGAGTCTTCAGACCTTCGTGATCATCCAGGTCAAATTAAGTAAAATGGTTGTTTTAAATTTGTGCACATGTACAATGACTCCTTTTGAGTCCATACAGTCTGAAGTCACGCAGGAAATACCAGTGGGTTAGTAAGTTAGCATGATTAAATCCATACAAAATCCATAATCACCGTAAGCGAGAAGAGAACTTGTCTGAGTGCCGCAAGGTGATGACACATATTAAAAATAAGGCGGAGTGCACAGAAGGACAGATCATATTATAGATCTCACAAATTATAAGGGAAGCGTTTGGACGGTCAAAATTGAGAAAGGCGTTCGTCAAGAAAAGGTTCCCAGACAGCGTGCCGAGTTGCAGATCAGACGGCACCGCCGGATCAACAAGCAGATCATTGCACGAAGACTCTATGTTGCCAGCCACTCCTCTATTGTCTTCTGTCTCAGTGTCAGGCATGAATGGTTGGAATATGACTCCCTCCGGCCTCCAGATTGGATTTAAATACCGTTTCCGTTTGATCTGACCGGATCTTCAAACGAAAACTAAATAGTTGGAGCCTTACCAACTTAACCCACAAAACAAACAATAATTCTCGTCAATGCAGTCATCGTATCAGCTTTTTCTCGAGAATCCACCGGCACCAGTAAATTACTGTTTTTCTGCGCAATGCTTATTTTCGAAGCAATTTCGAGGACATCCGACATCACTCCTGAGTTTCCGCCTCAAACGTAAGCCCCAAATGAGGCAATTTGATGGCGGCAGAATCGGCGTCTTCAAACTCCGCCTAAGGCAAACAAACAAACAACCATACAGCCACTCTTGTCAGCCTCTTCCTTTCCCTCTTTCCTTCTCGCTCCTCGCCGCCCTCATTACCTGCAGTTCCTGATCCCCGCAACATGCCCCCACTGTTGATGCCAGGTTCCAATCATTGAAAGTGTCGCCGTCGAGATACCAGGCATCTGGCTGCGTGCGCGCACCGCTACGAGGTGCGACACAAAGTTCCCTACATCCGTGTAATTTTCTCACAATTGGGAGTGCATGTGGGCCTTGCTTTCCCTGCCCACCCCCCGCGATACTCCCTACGCCCTCATCCGCACTACGCACCCGCGCACATCGATGGTCGCCTCCGGCAACGACGGCCCCGCTTCGAGCGTCATGCGACGGGACTCGATGTCGAAGTGAAGCAACAGGGCCCTCCGATGTGGTGTGTTTGTAACATATGCATATGTCGTGCCGCAAGGGCGCGTCGGCGTAATCGCGCCACGCGCACGAATGCACACCGCCCTTCTGAGCTCGCGCATGTGTGCCGCAATGACATGTTCTGCTTAATCCACCCATACCACCTGCCCCCGGCAGCATTTTTTGCTGCAGTGTCGGATTAGTAGAATGGCCTCATTGTGCGCTCGACCGCGTGCCCTGCTCGGGAGCTGTACTTGAACCTGTTACAGTGTAGATATATATTATCATTTGAATTTTACCTGTTCCTTATCCTTTTCCTTATTCACTGCATCATTCAATGCGACACAACGCTGTGCGCTGAGCGCTTTGCGGACTTGGTCAAAACTTGGTGCTTCGAGCGAGTTGATGCCGAGATTTGCCGACATCACTGCCGAAAATGTTGCCGCCATCAAATTACCCGATTCGGGGCTTACGTTTGAGGCGGAAAGTGAAAGAGTATCCGACATCCGGATCAACATAGGCAATAAATACGCGTAAATATGACGCATCACCACTTTCCGGGAAACTTCTTTCATCCTTCTACTCGGTGGCTTGCTGTTCCTCCGCAATACTTTTCTTGGTGTCTTCCCCTTTTCCGCTCAGTCTCTTTTTGCCTGTGGATGCCTCGATTCTTTGAGCCGCACGTCGTCCGAGCTGCTGCAGCGCTTGGTTCTCAATGAGCTTCGTGACATTCCTCTGAGGCGATAGCAATCGACTTTAGGCGCCTTTCCTTCGATTAAACTGCGCTCTACGTCACGGATCCCTCGTTGGCTGCTCTTAGAACTTACCGTGAATCCCGAGGAACACCCTGCCCATTCTATCAGTGCCCCGCTTCAATTCATCGATAAGGTGTCCCTGTCTGAGGTGGTTCCGGTGTCGGAACCGTTCCCTGGACGTCATATCGGTGCAGCCCGCTCTCATCCTATTCTTCGCCGCCGCATGTATCACTATCCCCAGCCTCCGACCTCCATCCCCTCACTTCCGAGACCGCAGTCCACGTCGTCCGCACCGCTCCTCCTCGGCACGTGCTTGTGTGCGACAGCCCGCTCATGATAACTTGTCGTGTCTCAGTCACAGGCGTGCCGCCTTCGCCCCTTCCCAGCTCCCCCGTCTCAAAACTCGCTCCGACGCGCTACGCGCTGCTTGCTCTTGCCGCCAGATCATCTTCACCAATGTGTGCGCCCCGCTGTCGTCATCGTCACCCGCGTCCAGCACAGTCCTTGGCCCCCCCTTCGGCTCGCGTGCCGCCTGCACTTGCACAGATTTTCTCACGCCGCTACGAACGTCTGAGTACGTCCGCACGAAACCCCGCCCAAACCCCGGCCTCCCAAACCCTTCCCGCCACTGCACCCCATCGCGAGATGAATCGATGCTGCTTTGCCGATCCCGGGACTAAGTAATACGCTGCCGCTCTCGCCCGGAACTTCTGCTTTCCCTCCGCTCCTTTGACGCCGTCGAGCGCCCCCGTCCTCATCCTGTCCATTCCACCCAAACGTGTGGACTACATCCGGTAGAATCTGTGAAGCCCCCACGGTAACGATCGATGAAGAAATTAGCCTTTTCATGCCATTGGTAGCGTGGCGAGTTAAAGGTTGGTGGGTGAGCGAACTCACTCTATCGCTCATGATACTCGGGCTCTTTGTACCAGGGTTGAGCCCTTGCTGTATCGCGCTGTATTTCTGGCTTACTTCTTCAAAAGTTATTCCGAAGCGCCGAAAGACCATAGCCACACACCCGGCACCCCCACATTCCGTGACGACGCCGTCCAATAATGTCGTGGCGTCAGCGGTTTAAACACCTACTCATCGACTATACTGTTGACAGAAGAAAACTCGTGGTGGACATGAATCCCATATTGCGTTCCTGCATCCAAAATTCATGGCATCACGAACCAAGCCCTTGAATCCACTCGAGCAGAATCGGATTCAGCTCCTCCGCATGCGACTCGGCCCCATAATGAGCTCCGTCGATCTCTTTGCGCGTCACCGGCCCCTTGGCATATTGCGCGAGGATGGAGTCCCCAATGATTGGCAACGCGAGGATGTCGCCGGTGAATACGACGAAAAGAATAGGTTGTTTCACTTGCGCAGCCTCGGGTGAGATTTCTGGAATCGAGAGTGGTTAATTTGGAATACGAAACCAGAGGTGCTGGACGCACGCGCGTCGTCCTCGGCCGTGGCCCCCTCCACACCCGCGCGGTACCAGCACAGCGGCGCGGTCATGCCGCCGGTGAGGAAAGCCTTCTTGAGGTACGTTTTCTCCTGCTCCGTGTGAGGTGGACTTCGTTTGTAGATCCGGCTTGAACATACCTCGGGCGTTATGTACGACGGGAGCGGCGAAAGCGAGTTGCTTTCGATCCATTTGCGCGCACCGCCATCAACACAAAGGTGATCCTTCCACAGCTGTACGTTCTCTGGATAGACCAGGCTGATGAATGAGTCGATCTGCGAGCACAATAAGCCAGGATGCTGCATGGATATGATATCTCTGAAGGACGAAATCAGCTTACGTGTTCCTCGATAATCTCTGGCGCGTCCGGTTGAACGAAGCGCATGTAAGCGAATGCGTCGAACCCGAACATCTTCTTTATCGCTTCATGCCGGGCAGCACGGTCCGTACCCTGTGCGGCGGGCGGGTTATAACCTCCACCAAGGAATGCGCAGGCTGCGACGCGCTGCGGGTGAAAGTTGATCAGGCGGGACACCGGGTAGATCCCCCTTCGATGCCAATATACTTGCTAAGTCAAACGGATAGTGCAGTTCAATGAAAACGTACCAGTCATGTCCAATAGCAATGACCTTCTCAACTCCCTCTGCATCCAAAATGTCGACAACATCGTGGGCGTAGCCGCTCCCGATATAAAACTTCGGATCAGTAGGTTTGTCCGTGGCGCCGTAGCCCAAAAAATCCGGAACGAGGAGCCCATAGCCCAGTGGCTCGAAGAACGGGACCTGTTTACGCCAGTGGAAAGAGCCTGCGGGGAATCCGTGCGAGAAGAAGATGACGGGTTTGCCAGGTGCGGGGGGGAACCAGTAGTATGAATAATTGAACCCGCGCTGGGTCTTCAGTTGCTTGTAGCGGGTCGGGTCCATCGTGGGCTGAGGATGAGGATGAGCTCGGCACACGCTAGGTACGAGCACCTCAACTATTGTAGCGTCTGTTTATAAGAGACCAGACACGCGCCGTCGAGTCATTGCCGCTTCCGACTCAAGCGGTACCTACCTACCTAAGTAAATTGCGTGACAGTGATGGCATACTGTCCTATTTCCAGGTCCAGGGTAGGTAGGTAGGTAGGTAGAATTACACGGCCGGTCCCGCTTAGGAACGCCGGTTTCCAGGGATTATCTAATGTACACGCGCTATGTACATTTGTGCCCCTGGACTCTCATGCACCCCCGTAGCCGAGCTCACGGACGCAGCCTCAAGACTCGCCGCGGTAGAACTAAAGGAATACACAAAAGCAAAGAAAATCAGTACAGAGAGAGGAATGTGCCGGTATCAGATCAAGTATTACTCAAACGGAACACGGGAACGGCGTAGAATAATTCAAGGACATCATGTGCAAATTTCGCAACTAGTGCAATGTTGGGTCTGGAATATATCATGGCTTTGAGGAACTCTGTATTTGAAAGTTGCGCCATGTGCAATTGAAGGCTCGGAGAGTTTGAAAATAAATTAACCAGGAATATGCGGCGTACTTCAACAAGCGCATCTGAGGACGTGCAGGTGATCATCGCATGTTCTGGTGTTTCAACCTCCTGTCTGCAGAGCCTACAAAGCCTATTCTCCCGAGGCACCGGCTGGTATGCATGGTCCACATAACGCAAAATTTCGACGGCCAATAGGTGAGTAGAGAGCAGAATGGAGGTTAAAGCCTCTCGATGCTTCTGAGTTTTCACCATTGTGAGGTAATGCCGCATTTTCGAAGTCACTGGCGTTGGTGGCTTGTCCTTCTGAGGTTCAATCCGTCCGTGTAGTAAGTATAGCTTGTCTGATGAGTCAATTGCTTCCTGTAACCATTTCAACATGAGACTTTCCACGAGTTTAGAGTAATCCATGACATCTTTAGCTGAAGTTGTCTCGATTAGAATAAGCTCAGGGCATGTGAATGGCAGCCTTGATGCCGCCGTGATTAATTCTTTGGCCCAAGATCGTTTACCCATGGCACACAGTTGTAAGGAACTGTCGAGAGCCGCGCGGGCATAATGGTTCTTGTTGAGTCCAAGAAAATAAATCAGGTGGTTCAAGGTGATCAGGAGGCGTCTGACACGAAGCGGCATTAAACCAGTCTCGGTAAATAGAGGCGCAATCATTGAACGGGAATGGAGGTTAAGAATTTGGCGGATAAACCGAACTTGAACCTTGCTTAGTTGCTTCACATGGACATCTTCACTATCTGGGGATATTTCACATCCATGGATGAGATGACAGTCAACCCGGGCCATGTAGAGCTCCTTCAGCTCTTTTGGCGTCAGCCGACCAGTCATGTCTTCGATACCCATGATGCGATGTCCACAGTAGCGAGCCGTGCGAGCTTTAGCCTTGTAGTGTGCCATGAACATGTTTTGTGTGTCTGTTCTGAATGTTACTCCGACATATTTCTCTTCAATCTTTATGCTCAACTGGGTTGTACCAAGCATGAAGACCGGGAGTGGCAACAATTCTTTTCTCCCATACTTGAAGATCAAGATCACAGTTTTGATCAGGTTGATGAGAATAAAATTGCGCGCGCACCAGTCCGATGGATAGGGAGGCAGGGCTATTGTGGACCGTAGACCTCGGGGTTAATACTAGACACCGCGTAATGGACCTGTGCTGGTGGACCTCGGCACCCGGCCCGCAATTTTGATGTGGACCTTGATATGGAGATTTCCCTTCCGCCTTTGTTCCGCCCTACAGCGCATTTGATGCGTCCGGCCTTCACGCCACGCGAACGCGCACCCACGCCTCATACATACGCAATTCATGCACACAAGTCACCTAGCGCGCATGATCGATGAAAAGTTTAGGCCCGAATCTTGTCTGCATCTGAAAAGTTTCGGGCCACAATTTTCAAGGTTGAAATGATCTACATGTAACCTAGATTGAGTTGTAGGTTCAGAATTTATGTAAACTGGGGCAGTTCGGAAGTGTAAGTCTTTGTTCACATTTGAACGACTTTCGGTTGGAGATCCCCATCGGGATGATAAACATCGGTAGGTAGGTGGATACGACCTCACGTTGCATGTCAATTTAGACAGCTCTATCAATCTGAGTCAATCTTCCAGTCGCTGATGATTCAGATGAACGACCCTCTCCAACTCTCACCCAGCATCTCTCGAGTCTTCTTCCAATACCAAGGGAGTGGTTGGCTATAACCCGCTATCCGTCCTTCATATCCTTGACTCCTTAAACATTCGACGGCCCTCCTTCTTTTCCTCGCAGAATAATGGCCCACCATTGGCCGTAAGTCTGGCTTCGTCGACTCTTTGTGTGAAACTGAGAACCAGAAACTTTCAGGGACTTGAACATTCCCGAACCTCCCATCAGCACTGAAATGCTAGATTCATGGAAAAACGACCCACTGCCATCATCAAAGGCCACGATAGCTCAAGAATGGCTGCTTGGCGCGGAAAAGGAGCTGGCGCATATCGAGGCTCAAATCCGGCTCCTCGAGAGCAGTCGCCAAGCACTCCTCATGCCGCTGGTCAAGTACCGTGTGGCCTTAGCTCCCCATAAATCCCTCCCCGAGCACGTCCTCCGGGAAATATTTATCTGGTCCGCACACGTCGACACACAGGACTCGAAACTCGAAGCGGATCTGATTTCCGTTGTGGACCCGGACTGGGACGCACTGCCTGACATACGTCTGATAATCTCCCAAGTCTGCTCCCGCTGGCGATTAATTGCGCTTGATACGCGTGAGTTATGGAGCGATGTGCGGCTGGATTTCAATCATCGGGTCTATTCACGACTGCTGGATGTTCTCCTTGCCTGGATTGAGCGCTGCGGTCAACGCCCATTATCCTGGGATTTACGTGGGTACCCCAGCGATGACCGTATTGTGGAACTCCTGATGCGATTTTCGCATCGATTGCGGTCTCTATCCATTGATTGCCTCCTTCCGTCCACTGTTTCTAACCTTACCCCGCAATCCATGGGTATTTTGGAGACCCTTTGCTTGGGGGACCGGTGCCACAACTATACGTTTAACCATGCTATGAAGGCCGTGTTCGAAGAGTCGCCCCGTCTTCGCAGTGTCACCGTGCACATCCAAGGAGCATATCTGCAGATGTGGCGCCTTCCGTGGCATCAAATCCGCGAATTGAACCTCCTGCTTCCATCCCGTGCCTCCGAATATTATCCCATCCTCTCGCTGTGCACAGCGCTCAGCAGTGCCAGGATCGAAATCGCTGGAATCCGACCTACCGATCTCGGTGGCCCTAATATTTCCCTTCCCGAGATCCGTAATCTGTATCTCGCCAGCCCCTCTCTGGGTGACGCGGAGCAATATCTCCAGGGTGTTTCCACGCCCAGCCTTGTGGACCTGACACTACAGTTCGACGACTTCTCAGACCGTTGTTTCCCCCACGCTCTCTCATTCCCTGCCCTGCAACGGGTGCACGTCATCGGACGTCTACGGAATATCAAGTCTAGACTACCGTGGCTGCACGCGTGGTATTCGGCAGTGGAGGTGTATCTCCCAAACACCCCCCTGGATTCAGTGTTCGACCAGATCGCCGACGGTTCACTCTTACCGAACATCACCCTGTTGACTCTTTACAAAACCGAACCCAGTGCGCTCATCGCGATGCTCGAGGCACGTCTGGCCAATCATACATGCTCCACAATCACCCATGTCGCGCTCACACACCCGTTCTTGGAATTAACTGAGAAAGAGATTGAATCGTTTGGAAAATTGATGGAGAGCGGTGTTTTTCTGGCCCACGGTCGCTGGGCTCGTCCAGATCGTACATTGGTGCGTTTTTCATATTGTCCCAGAATCTGGAAGGTTATAACTTGGCATAGATTGAGGCGCGAGCACAGTCAGATTTTGCAGAAGGCCGAGGTCTCTTCGAAGTTGCTGAATAGCGAAAACTCGTGTGTCGCTCCATCTCCTGGGCAGTGGTGTCCAGCCATCTGACAAATTGTTACTTGCTAGTTGTGCCGGAGATTATTTTCGCATTCGTAGCAGAAGTGGGTACATACTATACATTCCAGAGATCAGTACGATTAATTTTAACACGGATAATGGGAGCTTTGGTTAATGTATACCGAACGTGTCCGATGCAGATTTGCAAAAGAATTCGGGATGAGTCGTGATCATAAACCGAAGCTGCGTGCATCTGCTTCCGGCGCAGTGTGTTGTATTACAACCCCGCCACTATAAATGAAGACTACAAATCAGCATTTTGTGTCCGTCACCCGCAGCAGCCGGCCCGGTGATCACGGCGGTCAGTTGTATTGGCTACACTAACCACCATGGTGCCGGCGAAGAGCGTGTGCTTGCGGGTTCGGGAAGAAGCAGACAAGGACGGTCGTTGAATAAGGAGACATAGCTGAAAAGCAGGACTGGGACGGCCCGGACAGCGCGAAGTCGGAAGAACTCGAAGACTCGAACAAGACTCGAAGACGTCACGGTCGACTCGCTCGATCTTTTTCCATACGAGTGCCTTGCCAGCTTGATTTTACGTTCGATTCGGGCACGGGGCCAACAATGTTCGACTATCCGAAATTTTTATTCCTGCTGGTCCTTTCTTACTGTAACGGGATTCTGCCTGCTCCTCCGTTGGGCGAGTCGTCAACTGAAGCTCTGAATTCCCCCTCATTTAGGTTTTCTACTTCTAAATCCAGTCAGTCAGAAGTCTCCTCGACGTTTCTGCTCTACAAAATCCTTTCACACGACTGCATCCCAGGTGTATACAAGACCCGATGTCGGACGGCCACATCTGCCATCTCTGTCCCTATTCGCTGTTGCGACTATGGGTAGAAGTACTCTGTTCGACTCGGGGTCGGGTCCTTATTGCGGCAATCGCAGCTTTTATCCTCGCCCCGTCATTATTTTCATTTGCGGCCTCAAGGGCTGTTCCACGGCTTACTATCTGATATTTTTGATCGTGTACACTCTCTTCTTTTTCATCCTCCTCGAAGGCCGATTATCTATAAAACCTAATAGCCCACGACATTTCTTAACCGGATCAAATTCGATGGATGGACAGAAGACCCCGTTCGACTCGGGGTCGGGCTATTAGGGTCCATCGTTAATTTAATTTAATTTTGCTCTTGTTCGAATAATCCAGTCCTCACTTCGTGTATCTGGTCATTTTTTTTGTACTCTTGATCGTTAAACTAACGAGTTCACTATGTACCCTATCGGGAGCTGGTATGAATCTGCCTAGGCTGAAATTTCCGCTGTCTGCCATTTCTCGTCTCATCTCCTCTTGGTGGTAACTCTTACTGTAGGATTCTGCAGCACTCTGTACAAACGCTAACTGCCATATATATTTCCACGCGAAAGAAACACTGGGTCGCTGAACGTGTCTCCCCTCACCTCTTCCTCTGCTCGAACCCAACCTTCTCGGTATGTAACGTCGCAACACCGGCTTGCCCGAACTTGATTCTGCTTTCCTGGCACCCTCAAATCCATTCCTCTCCTCGGCGCTGAAACAAGTCCCGATTCCATTCTGGCACGCCGTTGCCACGAAAATAAACTGTTTGAGCCTACCACTTGACAGCCACAGTACAGTGAGCACTGAGTCACGATAGAAATTTCAGGCATTCTGACCAGGGTAACACTTCTCATCTTCTCTTACTTTCCGGACCCAGAGTTCCACACACGAGGTTGAAATTACCTGCCTTAACTCTCGTCGTCCGAATGTCCGAAATGATCGACATCAGATATTCGGTCGGTCGTAACGGTCCGATGGGTGATGTGACACGTGTTCCTGATTCAAGCCTTCAAGCAAATTGAAGCAAGCTGAAAAAGCCTACTTCTCGTGTGGAGATGGACATAGAGCCCTCGGGATATGTCCCCGGCAGCGCACCACACCAATCCCTGGCACCAGCCCAGCTCCCCCCCGAACTCATCCAGCTCACACTCGAGCATCTGCGGTACCAACGAGCTACTCTCCGATGCGCCGCTCTGGTTTCCAAGCAGTGGCTTCCTATATGCCGCACCTATCTTTTTGAACACATCTGCCTCAGCGCTCCGACAGCGGATCGACCACGCACCACTTGCTCTGATCTATACGCGGTGCTTTTGGAATCTCCGCATATCGCACTGTACATCCGCCATTTAACCATTCTCGCGGGCGGAATAGAAGGGAACCAACGTCCAAGACGTATGTGGATTGCTTCCGACGTTACCCTTCCTGCCCTTTTGGATATTTTCTCGCGTTCAGAATCAGCTCGAATACAAGCCCTCCACATGCGCCTTTCGAGCGAAGACTGGAGGTCTTTGCCCGTGTCTTTGGAGGCCTCCATTATATCGCTTATAAACTCCCCCTCCATGCTCGACATCGACATCACCGGGTTCCAAGAACTTAGCCCCGCGATCCTCGCCCACTCTCGCAATCTCCGGCGGGTCAAGTTCTCCGAGACTCGCTTCGTTCCGGCCACAAACGGTATCGAGATCGCTGCAGAAACCGGCGCATGGTCCGCGCAGTGCGAGTCCCTTACCCTATTGGACACAATTAGTGTCCCCGATATGCTCGCCTGGGCCTCCAGCAAGCCAAGTTTTCGCGGGCTCCGCGAACTGCGGCTGGGCTTCGAACCGCATACGGACGTGCCGCACGTCGAAGCCTTTCTGCGCCATTCTCGCGAGACCTTGGAGGCGCTCCATTTCCAGCCGATGTATACTCGTAAGACGTGCTCTCCACCCGTTGCCCCCTTTAAACCAACTCCGTCCCAGGCTGGCCCACCCCCGCAAACTTCATCGACATCAGCGGCCTCAGCGCGCTCACCTCACTCCGGCTTTCACTGGGGCTCTCAGTGTCGTCTAATCCTCTCCCATGGGCGATCTTCATCCTCAGCACCGCCCCGCCGAACCGCCTCCATCACCTCACAATCGACCTCCGCTGCGAGTCCCGCGACGGCATGTTCAACTTGCCCTGGGCGGATCTTGACGCTGTTCTCAGCGATTCACACCTCGCGGGCCTCCGAGCGCTTGAGTTCACATGCTTCGCGTACGAGGAGGACCGCCCGTTCCACGCGGCAGAGGAGCTCACAGCGTGGCTGACAGAGAGCGTGCCTCTTTTCCTTCCGCGGTCGTGCGCACGCGAGGTATTTTCGGTCTATGAATTGGGTGAGTTTTTTTTTGCACGTCGTCTGTCGATGGACCATTGATTGCCTTGGTAGAATTTCCCCAGTCGAGTGTCTTCTACTGGCCGGGCCCGTTAAGTTGGCGTGGTTCGGTTATGGAATACTGAAGGGAGTGAAGGTCAATTCATTACATTCTCCTTGAGCTTGGAGGGAGTCTTACGCCAACATTGCCCTTCCGTGTGCTTCTTTCCCTGTTTGTCTTGAAAACATTGTCATGGCTTGTCAAGTTCGATTATTCGGTTGTTTTCGGTCCGATGAGTTGTGACACATGTTTTGAGTCTGATCTCACACATTCCTGCGACTCCACAAAAGCAGTCTGAAAGGCCTGGATATGCATACAAGGCGTTTGGAATACGCTCCTCGGTCGCAGATCTTTTATTGGCCGGGCTCGGGAAGGAAATACTGAACGAGATTAAAATCGGAATGACACCCTCCCTGCGCACATAGAGGGAGGATATATGCTTGGATATGTCTTCAAGGTATGTCTTTCGCAGCCTTGTTCTATAACCCAAATAAAATCATACGGTGAAGCTGTACACCGACTTGACGTGCCGCGATGCCCAACCGATGCTGACACATAAGTACGAGCGGGATCTACCGTTCCAGTGGCACCGCAGGAGCAACAGAATTTTCACAGCCGGGTTTTTTCTTCATTGAGATATACAGATCGGTCAAGGCATCGCGCTGTGTCCGAGACGTTGTAGTAAGAGAAATTGTCCAGGCATTTCTGTACGTCTTTCCCAGTTTTTGGTTTCGTTTTATAGAACCACGTACTAAAGCGTTCAAAAGACAACGAGTCAGCGGAACTCACTAGCGGCGGAACACGATAGCAACCTCCTCAACATTATCTTTAACCAACTCCAAGCCCCATTGATACGGAAGTGCGGCGGCGAGTGACCATTTGAGTTGGTCCGCAGTGCCATTTTACGATCCCGACGTCTACTCCAGAGCATCAAGACAACGGTAACATTATCTTGAGTATTTTTTGTCCGCCAGCACACGATCAGTGAATTTGGACCGTTCCCTCGGCGGATTTGATCAGCTTCGCCACCTCTCGAGACAGTGCCTCAGGGTACAAACCCATCCTTGCGAGGCGCCGCACTCCATCACGAAAGGTCGCGCTGTTCAACCGCAGGGGGAACATCCTGAACTGTACGTGAGAGCTTCTGGTAAACTTGAGCGCCGCCATGTGGAGGTCCATCCGGCCGCCGCTGCGCGCCTCGCGTGGGACGTGCTCTGGCCAGTTCACGCTTGTGTACACCTCCATCGAGCGGCTTGGACGGATGTCGACGAAGAGATGCACGGCGCCGACACCATAGTCAAAGACAGTGACGTATGGCACGGACGGGAATTGGCGGAGAAAGTCGACTTGGAGAGAGAGGATCTTGTGCAAATTGGAGACGTAGTCATTATGGACAAGTTCCTTGATGAATGCTATGTCCTCCGAGCTAAGCGGTTCCGGGTTCTCTGAAGATATCTTGAATGTCAATGGCTGTGCGCGACCAAGAACACGACTAACTGTCGGAGAAGGCCCGCATAGAAGCACACTCGTTTCGATGGCCTCGTTGCCAGTCGAGCTTTTGACAGGAGCGGGTACAGTAGTAGACTCTGCGACACTGCCCGCACGCTTTGAAGTTTTCCTTCTTGCGAATATCACCGCACTAACAATAATAAAATCAAAAGGATACAAAAATCTTCCCCCATGACATACCTCCATGTTATCGCACGCTTTGCGCGAAAGTGTCTCGGCAGACTTCCAAAGTTTGGCCACCGCGATGCGCTTTATAGCCAAATCGTGGAACGTTTCCCAGGCCGCGAAATTGGGGGACTTTTGGAAGGTGGGGTGCGCGGCTAGCTCATGAACGTCCCGTAGCGCACGCTCCATTCGTGAGACGATGGAGTAGTGCACGGTTGTAAAAGAGAGCATGGTGATCACTTCAGACATCCAGGCAACCTCGGCGCCACGGATGCCATAGAAAACAACAGCGCGCAGAAGTCCCGCGGAGATAGCCTCGCGCACGAGCTCAGGGGAGTTCAGCATGGCAAGCAGTATCGCCAGAGCGGCCCCCATGAGATCATCATTGGCCGTGACGGACGACGACGAGTCGCGGGCCCAGATGCGTTCTTTCCCCGAGTATCGAGCGAGAGCACACATCATGCGTGTCAATGAAGACACAAGTCCCGCCCGTTGCAGAGCATCCTGGCCATCTTGGCTGCTATCGCAGAGTCCCCGGAGGGGGTAGAATATGCCGTCGAGAAGCCTATATTGATCGGCCGATAGGTCAACCCTCGACGTGGGTACAATGAAGTCAATGTACAGCACGATGAGTTTCGAAAAGTTGTCCAGACTGCCGCCCGCACCGATAATTGCTTCTCGGAGATTGGCAGAGTCCTTGGTGAGGTCAACCACTCGAAGGTTCCAGCTTAAAGCGGATATGATATCTGGTCCCGGTTCTTCGTTTCCGTCCCGGAACATGTGCGCCCAGGCCCTTGCCAGAAGCGTTCGAACGCCTCGGGTGTGAGAAATGAGCTGATATGCACTCCCATTTACTGCTCGAGCATTGAAGAAGAGTAAGTCCTTGATGAAGAGCAGTAAGTCGATGCAAATATGCATCCCTGTGGGTTCTGGTGGGAATTGCTCCGGGTGGTATGCTACAAAATGAATCCAGCCCCAAATTCGAGGCCAAAAATCGACTGAGGTATCTTGAGGGGTTACTAAAATACGGAGACACTTCAGCGAGAGGATTGCCAAGGCGCCAGGGACGCCAGGAGGCCCTCCATTGCGCGGGATCGTTGAGGGATCGAGATTTGCGTAGAATACGCCAAGACACGGCATAAAAGTGTCCTTCGCACCCGGGTCGTCCTGTATCAATCGGGACAGGTGTTCCATATCTTCCAGGGAGCCCTGAGCGGCTGGAGTAGCGGCATTCTGGCGGAAGGTGAGTACAGCGTGTGGGGAAGACCACTTCAACACGCACGCGAATGGGTTCAGGAAGCTCAGAGAGACGTTCAATACTGAGAGACTTATGCATGGACACAATCTGTAGTCGCTCTGCGATGGGGGCTGGATGCTGGTGGGATAGATAGTCAAGGAGGAGATTATCGCGCGTGACGGCGTCAATCGGACCAAGATCCGTTGATCCCGGGGAAGTTGCCGGGTCCTTATGTAACGTTAACGTGCAACGTTTTTTGCGTTGTTCCTTTATCCCCGTAAGGTCCCAAGTTTGCTTTGTTTTGGGATACATCTATGTGTTGATTTTGAAGTCTCTGGATTTTACTTGCTACCCGTGTTTGAGACCGAGCGGCCCAGCAAGAAATACTAGAAGAATCAATGAGCAAGGAGTGGTGAGCTCCTAGTCTCTTATAAACAGATGCTACAACAGTTGAGGTGCTCGTAGCTCGGATGTTGTACCAGTCGTTGGCTGGTCCTCTTTCCATATTAGAGTGCAAGCATATTCCCACTATTGAATGAATGTAATGAATGAAGTTCCTGGTACCGACTTAGGGACCAGGTCTCCAAAGTCCAATTCGAAAAAGCCCTTTTTGACAAAGGTTAGGGTTTATTTCCTAAGGTTAGGGTCCCCCATCACGTTTCATGTCCATCAGTGTTTCCTTGCGATTGATCGCTCCTTCTTGCCCACTGTCGCACTTATCTCACCACATTCCATGGTTTTGTTCGGATGGAACTCTTCGTGTTATGCTACGTACTCACCAACTCAATTGACCTCCAGCCACTACTCAGAAGGCAGGCTAGGTCCATTGGAATTGATGTCCGGAATGATGTTCCTTGGGCCACGGCCCACGGACATTTATCCTCGAATTCTCCTATGCAGGCTTACATCTCGAGGTACTTACGTGCGTATCTCCCCCCTCTCTCTGACCACTGTTCGGATTTCCACCAAGACTGATCCTGTGTTTCGTTCCAGACGCCCGACAGCGATTGGACCGTAACCCCAGAAATTTAATTTCTGGGCAGCATTCGACTCGGGCTCGGACCGTGGCCCGGGTCGGTGAGCACCTTTCCTTGTGTTGCGATCGCACTGGCGCTCTTTTATGGATATTGATTTTTTCTGCCGCACTGCTCACAGCAAGTCGCAATGCGTCTTAATATGTATCCCAGCTGATGAATGCAATCCAGATCTAGGGCCATACGCGCCAGCACGCTGCATTCGTATTTGTGCAAGTATTGATCCTGACATTGCGTTGTGCGGCTCAATTGCGGTTTGACCGCGTTTGCTTTCTATGTAGGATCTCTCCGGGCATCTGTGGGGAACCTGTTAGACTCGGGCTCGCACCGTGGAGGTCAGTGACTAAGACCTTATTTTGCTTCGAATCATTGATACCACTCAGGCTCTCAGGTAAGTCTTGCCCTCGTACAGACTAACGTCGTGCACTTACCGCCCCCCCCCCCGCCGCACTTGCTCTAATGTAACGTCAATTACTGCTGCACCTATGTCCTTCTGCATATGCGAACTGTGGTTTCAATTCGTCTAGATCCGCACAAAACGTTCTAGCCCTCCGGATAACGGTCAGACCACAATTTTTAAAATATCACCTCTCGAGCATATCTGCTCAGGATTCATCTGTTCGACTTGAGATGCGGCCATTCTGTGAGAATCAGTCCTTTTTGTCTCGCTTCCGTCCGCATCATGAGCGTTCATCTCCAATGCCCACCGGAACTGCGGTTTATCGAGATGCGCACATAATCCCATACTACGCACTGTCTACTCGATTTACTCCAGCCACGACTCAGAAGGTACCGGACACTCGATTTACTCGGGGTCGGGCCATAGAGTTGGTCATGTACATTTTATTTCTCGGTGCGAGTTTTGCTTTGATCCAACTCGCGTTTGTTACCAACTCACTCTCATCTCAGCACGGAAATATTGTAACCTCAGATTGCGGTGTCCCATTCAATTCGGGGCCTGGTCTTTAAATATTCTGGGAGGGATTTCTTTTGGATCTAATCTAATATTCTTGCTGATTCCATGCCTCAACATTACTGCGTATCACAGAGAACTAGAGTTTGAAGTAAGACCAGGTGGTGGATGGAAGGCCAGACGATTAGATTTAGCTCCTAGGATTCGAAATATGATCCATCGTCATACAACCTTGGAGGTACCAGGGATGCCCGGAGGGCCTTATGAATGGGTTATTGGGTGGCCCTATCACAAATTTCTCAATCCATCAGTGATGAAATTCCCTTTTTTGGGTCCGAGATGTTCGCATTGATCCTATTCGTGATCTTATTCGTGAATTCTTTCTTTTGGTAGTTAGTTCCCACCGTCAGCCTATTGTTCTATTGTCTTTTCTTGCGATCATTGTCCCGACTCTTATATAAGCTTGTTTCCTTTACCTCCAAATGTCTCTCTACGTGAACGGTGTGCTCTCCCCTCGCGTCGCTAGGTGGTCCCACCTATATTCTACTATATCCCCGAGTTTCTATTCTCCTTTTTTCCGGTCGTCCCGGCCCGCATCTTTACCTGTCACTTTAGTTACTGATGCAGCTGGAACACTCACTATTGTCTTCCCTTCTACTGTCGTCCTTAAACTAATCCCGTCGCAAGGAGCGACCGAAGGTCGGCGACAAGCGGCGGTCGTGCATTTTGGTTGTAATGGGTGACGGTGCATTTTATTGGGATAAGAGGATAATAGATTGCTCAGCTAGGTCCCCTTTCGGAACGTGCCGAGTTGTAGCACTAAGTACATCCGGCCTCCAGAAATGTACTACTGCTACACCACAGCCCACACACCCTCGACGAGCTCGCCACTTTTAAGGCTATCGATCTCGGGCACATGAACTGTAGTGAATAAATAAATGTTCACTGAATTGCATGTATACGCGCTAAAAGCCTTCAGGCCATTAGGTGTGATTTCTGCTCTCTCCGAAGCATTTGACTCTCTTCCGCTGTGTTGCATGCTGTTAAAGCTGTCCAGTTGGTGGTGCCTGCATATCAGGCCTTTCCGCATTTCACCAAGCATATGCCACTGTCCTCCTAGCATTGAAGCTGGCTGAAAACGTGTCAGAAATGCACAAATGTCCCCACAGGTTGGCGGAGCTAGAATATACGGCTTCTCTGATACCTGAAATTTGTACATAGTACATGGACATTATTCACACACTTCTACACATTGCGTAGGTAGGCAGGTACATAGGTAGAATCAGGGCCACAAAAAATTGGTGTTGAATTCAAGTTGGACGTCACACCCTGAGCCGCAATCTGAAAGATTGGAACTCTTCCTCCTTCAATACCTACGATAGTGGGCTTTGCCACGCCAGCGGGCCTACTATTACTTATATGTTAATTTAAATCATACCTGCGCACTCAACAGGAATCGAAATTGTGACATGGTGTAATGGATAGCACAGCACGGCTTCGGACATCATCCCGATGACGGGATAGACGAAACTCGGACAGTAGGTTTATTTTGTGGCCGGTACATTCCGCCTGATGCACGGCACATTCGCACAAGGCCGGCACATTTGCCGGACAAGTGCCGTGCTTGTCAACAAAGGCGGAACATTCCGCAATCCACTGTGCCGGGTTCGGCGCTGATTGAGTCGTTGCAGGACTCTGCTGCTCGATTGCTCAAATTTTTTGAAGAGAAACAGTGAATTCAAGTCAAATCAATTCAAGTAACATATTTCATAATTCAAGGCTAGCTGTCCCCCTTCCTCCAGTTGCATGTCACTGTAAATGGAATGATTTAGACCGGATAAACGAAGAAACTTCGTAGAAAACCATACCTTGCTTTTTTTAAGGGGTCGGCTCGAGATGTCCTTGCCGTCTGCAACCCGTTTGCGGGCGCTGGGTGCTCGGGAACGCGTGGTGTGAATAATATTAGCCTCGTCAACTTCTTTTCGAGCGCGGCGTGATCTCGGGGCACTGGGTTCCGACGTATGCTCGACAGATGGTGACAGCGCAGGAGGCGAATCCGGTGGGGCTGGAGGAAGTTGCAATGGCAGCTCATCGTAAGACCGAACGGTGAATAACCCGGAGTCGACGGGGGCCCCAGCGTCGAAGAACCCGCCATAGTCACCATATGAATTCAGAAAATCTTGGAGGGGATCGGCGGGTCCGGGGGGCGCACTCGAAGGCATGAGCATGTTGGGGTCCGCAAAGACGCGTGAGTCGAAAGTTGGATCATATGCAAATAAATCAGTGGTAGCGGTATCGTGCGCGAAAGAAGAGGTGTTCATCGCGCCCTCGAGATCACGCATCAGCGAATCGAAGTCAAAATTGTTGAAGTCGTAGGTGTTTGACGAATTAAAACTCGAGTCGGACGGCGCAGAGGGTTGGAATTCGGGTGCAGATGGCCCTAACGATTGAACAGTCGTTGGAGCCACCGGAGCAGAGGGAATGACATCCGACTGCGTCTCGTGGGCCGATGCTCCTGGATCTTTATTTAGAGCGTCAAGGGAATGAAGCAGAAAAATAACTCACCTTTATCTAACGATTGAATAGTTGTTGGAGCCATCGGAGCAGAGGGAATGACATCCGACTGCGTCTCGTGGGCCGACGCTCCTGGATCTTTATTTAGAGCATCAAGGGAATAAAGCAGAAAAATAACTCACCTTTATCTGCTGGTGAAATATTATGGTCCGACTGCATCGCTTCGGCGCGTATTGGGGCTGTTGAATGACCAGTCAGCGTTTTCTCTGTGGATTCGAAATCGAATTACCTGGTCGCGCTCGCGCCGTTTTGACACGGCCACTTGAGCTTGCAGAAATAAGAGTGTTCGCTTTCCCCCGCTTACCCGATTTACCTTTGGCGGCGTTCAGCTGCTCCTTGAGGGACTTCGTCAATTCATTGGAGATACGCCGCTTTTCAACCTCGGCATCAATCTGGAGCTGAAGTTCTTTCGAGATATCAGCAGCCTCGCGCGACTCGCGTGCTTTGCGTGCAACAGTACTTTGACGTGTGGAGGTGCGAGACATGCGGTGAGAGAGCTCGTTGTTGGAGTTGGACAAGATGCCAGTCTCGAGCGACGTCTGAATCTCCCGAGCAACATTGTGGTCAGCAACACGGCGACTGTCGGTGAGAGTCAACAAATGAAAGGGATGAGCAACGGCATGTATCCGCTCACCTTTCGAGCGCCTCGACAGGCGGTAACCTGATTCCCGTGAGATTGTTTGTCCAGTGATGTTGGGCCTCGTTGGTGTTGGTTGTCGACGGAGTGGAATCCCAGACATCCGCGGGGATGTGCGACTGAGACTTAATGAGGCAGGGAATAATCCAGGGGTGGATTTGCTTGTGTCTCCACCAATCTATAAAGCAGGCGCCAGTTGGGGAAGGATCCGGTGTAGGATAAAGACGAACCACTAATCTTTTGGATACCTAGGCCATACAAAAAGGTCGAGAATTCCTCCAGTGACTCTTTCGAGTCAATATAGAAGACGTCCCGGATACGAGCATGCTGCTCGGCAGATACGAGCGATTTGAAGTCATGAATCGGCCTGGAGAGGAGGATTAGTTCAGTATATGCAAGGGAGCGGGCGACTCACTCCTTCCCGTGTCTCCAGCATAGTTTGATGAACTCCGAGGCGATTTCCTCGGGTGGTGTATCGTTAGGAATGCCGCTGTACTCGGGTTCGTTGTACTTCATCACCGAGCGACATATGGCGAGGGCCTGTGCACCGTCCATATCCACATTCGTGACAAGAAGATTGCCGCCTCGAACGAATCTCTTGAGTGGAATGGGCCGCCCTGTCACCGTGAGTTTGACGCGCTGAAGCTCGTCGAATAATTCCTCGTAGAAATCGGTGCTCGCGCCGTTTATGTACGCCCGAAGAATTGACGCAGCTATTAACTCGCTGAGTATCTTTGGCAATAACAGGCAAGAAAACGAACCGCGTTGGACCACCTTCGCAAATATGGTGAGTTCCCACTCGTTTACATTGCCCTCAATCCCTTTGTATGTGGTGTCGCCATCGAAAGAAGTAACCCCAGGATCGTCGAGGAGCTTCAAGAGGTAAGGGACGAAGGTCAGAATTATGATCTCGCCTTTTTTGGTCTCGATGCAGCTATGGATATAGCGCTCGGGAAGCGGCTTGGTCAATTCGGCTCGGTACATAATTTTAATGGCTGTGAAATGTGACTATTGACGGGATTGCTGTGAATGTCCGCAGCTTACCTTCGACGCCGAGACCATTCGGGTACTTTTTGAGTTTTTCCGCATGGAGTATGTCGCGCTTGACACGTTGGTTGTAGAGAGGGAGAGCATGCGCGGCGGGGGTTTTCCCATTCAGCTTCATTTTAGTTGATTGCGCTACGTCAAACGTCAGGGACGATAGATACCGGAAGAACAATTTGTACTTACCATTGTCGACTTTGGAAACAGTGGCCCCGAGGACGCCGAAGTCTTCGATGCACCCACGATATGTGTCCTTGTGCGCAAACGACATCTTCGCGAGAGCCGGCATGGGGTGGTTATGCCCGGTGTCGTTGTGAATAATGAGGACTTTGCGAATGGACGTATCTTTGGGGATATAAATGGAGCGCTTTGCGTCGCAGGGATAATTGACGATTTGGCCCTGCACCGGCATCCCGTTAACGATATGAGCGTGTGCTAACAACCCCTCAGTTCCGCCACATGGTATAAGATAGGTCGAAAGTACTTACGGCAGGATTTCTTCTTGAGTCCGGTATGGGGGTGAATGATGCCGCTGCAAGGAAGGGTGTCCTTACTACCGTCATCGGTTAGAGGCAGTCCCGCAAGGGCGTTAGCAAGAAGATTTTCGTCAACTTGATCGGGAATGGTGTGTGTTCGGTGGCCCTTTTGGAATTTCGTGGTCCAACCGCTGCACCCGACGAAGAATTGGTGGTCGCGCTCTGGCCCCTTTGATATAAAGACATCAGGGAACGAAATTGTGGTAGAAAAAAATTACCTGAGGCTTGGGCTTTAATACAGGCCCACCCCGGCACTTGGTCCCCTTCGAGTCGACGGCGTCGCACTTGGTATTGCGTATGATTTTGAGGAAACTATTACCATAAATTAGCTGAATTATGACGAAGGAAAGCAACGTTAGGGTTAGAAAGGAAAATAACGTACATGACAACCCGTTCTTCGGGAGTGTTCCCTTCCCTGCGACGAGTCTCTTGCTGGGCAACAATGATAGCTTTCCGCGGCGCAGGATCATCTAATTCGAAGCGGACCACACGCCGGAGTGCGTTGTCAAGTTGGTCACAGGCGTGCACGCCCTTGCAATCGTAACGAATGCAGCGGCAGGGGACAGCCTTCTCTCCGGGCGCAAAAGTCACCATGGCCCCTGCACGACGGCTACCACCGACCCATTCCCATGAATCATTGTCCTACAGGATTGGATCAGCATCAAAACTTCGAAGTTGGAGGAAGAAAGAACAAACGGCATTATTAATAACAGAATTTAGCGAATACAGCTCATTTTTGACAGGGTCGCGGAGATGATATTTCTCCTCGCTGAGGTCTACGACGATCCCGGTTTGAACTCGGTGTATTGGGTAGATGGACGCGGGACCCTGCCGATATTCGATGCGCTTCACAGTAATCTTCTGGGTGAGGCGGAATTTCCCAACACGCATGCGCGAGGTGCCGTCATCCGATGCCCACACAGTGTCAGACTCAAGCAATTCGGAGTCGTCACCATCTACAGTAAAATGAGTCTTCACGGGCGTGTGAAAGAATTATTGACGTACCGCTTAAGGTTTCCGAAGCCTTCGCTCCGATGTTGGAATTATTGTCGGGAAAGTCATTAGCATCTATAAACGTTAATGACGACAATGAGAGATGACCAGGAATCCATACCAGATAGAGGGACTGCACTTGACGATCGAGAGGTACGCTGGAGTGTCTCCATCACCTCCGCATCTGAATTCCCGTCGGACTCGTCGGGCTCAGGTTCCGAATCCGAAAGAAGCTCGAAGACTTCGCGGCCGCCCTCGTTCAAAGTCCGCATCTTGATATCGTCAGAGATCTGGGGCAGAATCACGGCCTGGGGCTCGGCTTTGACGGGGTCAGGCGGGCCCGGGGCTGATACGGGTTCGATTTTGACGCGAACAGGGTCCGAAACTGTGGAGAGATACGCCGTTGACGCGCCGAGCACGGAACCAGCGGTGGTTTGCTGCATATACTCGCGTAAGTCACTGATGTTGACCCACTCGTAATTGAGGAATTTTGTTGCATTGCGGGTGATGTAGGCGGAAGAGAACATCTAGTTTGGCACGCGTCAAAATAGGCTATACGCATCGGCGAGAAGCCACGGGGACCACGTACGTAGTTCCGGAATTCTATCAGTGTGAGAGGTGACAGGCTGCCGATGTATTCTCGGTCCGCAGGTGGGTGCTTGGATGTTGCGCCGACACTGGTGGCCATTTCAATACGCTGTCGGTGCGTCAGGGGCGCGCTGGGGGAGAAATGGTGGGAGGAGGAAAGATGAAAAAAAATTGTGTACCCTTACGGCACTGAGCTTTGCCGACGCCAGCACATTCCGAAATGGTAAGTGCCGCCTTTGGATGCAAAGGCGGCACATCAGAGCAAATGTGCCGTGCTTTGCCCGAATGTGCCGCCTTCTTAAATAAACCTACGGTAAGTGTTTTGTATATCCTCTCCCGATGAACCGGGATGGAAGCAGACTAAGGTTTGGTATCCCAGTGAAAAGCCCGGCGAACGAGATTGAACCAGAATCTAGGTATGTCCACATTGTGAATAGACTTCGTTGCTGTTCAATCCTTCCCAATTGCCCATTCACTCTTATGCAAAACAGAGAGAAAACTTGAAGCAGACAGTGTCAAATTTTCGAGAAAATTGAATCACGACTCTGGACATTTTGAACTGTTTTGAAAAGTAATCAAAAAAAGTGGACATACCTAGATTTCTGTTGATTTACTTCCTCGGACTTTCCACCTGGACGTTGTATTCCTTGTGTCGTCGATTTCTGTGTTCCGTTCCACACCTGGCCAATGCGGTGGCATCACTGTGCTGGGTCTCATGGAAAAGGCTCGAATTTACTCGCGGGTAAGCGATTATGGTAGTGCGAGATTCATGAAGCCTGTTTCGGCACGCCCAGTACAGGGACCGGTGTTGAACATCATTTGAACGAAGTGTTTGATTTTGTGGGAGGAGTGAACTGTGAATTCCGGTGTAGCTCTCTACCAGTATCTCACCTCGACCTTTCCCGTCCGTTTGGGCTGGCTGGGTCCGGACCGACATCCGAGTGGCGCCCATCAGTCGGTCGGAGTTTTAAATCCCATCTTTTCTTGTTGCCACCATGTCATTGTCTGCCGCAACGGAACGGCCAGCTGCTTCAGAACGCGACGAAAACCTGTGGTTCGACAACGGTAGTATCATAATCAAAGCCCAATCCAAACTCTTCAACCTCTCGCGCGGTATCTTGACGCTGCAGTCACCCATCTTCGCCGACATGTTCAGAATTCCTCAACCCCCAGACATCGAAACGATAGATGGATCCCCGGTCGTGGAGATCCCAGACTCGGTAGATGATGCCACTGTCTTCTTTAGGGCCATCTTCGACTCCTCGTACGTGACGGCGCTCACCGCCTCGACCCATGATCTCTGATACTCTCGTTCCAGATTCTTCGAAGCCTACCCGGCGCCTACCACCTTCGAGACCCTTGCGGGAATCCTACGTTTGAGCACGAAATACGAGGTCGACTACCTTCGGCGCCGCGCCCTCATTCATCTTTCATCTGCATATCCCACCAAACTCTCGGTCTGGGATTCACTGAAGGAGAATTTTACTGAGCAACCGTCATGGGGACGCCCTTCTTGGTCAATCTTGGCGAACTCAGAGATCCGATTTGATGCGATACGGCTTTCCCGCCAGATAGATGCCCCGTGGGTCCTCCCTGCAGCGTTTTACCAACTCGCGGCGGACAGAGAGGTGGATCACCCTGCCGACCTTTTGCATGACGAATACTTGAGTCCCACAGACCAACTATCCTTCTTGAAAGGTTACGCACTCCAGCGATCCGCCACAGCAAGCATTTTGCGGTTCTTATTCACTCCACGCATCATCGATGGATGTCGGAACCGAACGAAATGCGCGGAGAAAAAGTTGGTTGCGTTGGAATTCGCGCACCATGACTGGGACGAATACCCTGCCATTCCCTTGCAGATTTGGGCCGAAGAAGACTGGACCTGGCTTGAGGATGTCTGTCCCTCTTGCCGTAGTGGCCTTCGCGAGGCGCATCAGGAAGCGCGAAAAGATTTTTGGGAGAGGCTGCCCGGCATGTATGGTTTGGTATGCTGGAAGGAACTAGAGGAGCTAAAGGTAGCTGCGATTGGTGTGGTTTGATTCCGCTCTCGGGTTTTCTTTCCAAATTGTATGCATTTCTGTTACCAACTAATATATCTCCACCACTGATATCTT
Source organism: Mycena galericulata (assembly GCA_029289565.1). NCBI lineage: Eukaryota > Fungi > Basidiomycota > Agaricomycetes > Agaricales > Mycenaceae > Mycena > Mycena galericulata. Next base: position 121,996 of record JARKIA010000237.1, read on the forward strand.
GCCTTCTGAAATGCGCACAACAGTTTTTGATAAAAATACTTGCACACTTTGGTTGGTCTTACTAAGATGGCGGCATCCTGGGGCCCTATTCCTTCGCGAGTTTACCGAACGTTGTGGAATTATGACGCTGAGATGGCGGACTCGAAAGTTGAGTCCACACATGCATGAAAAGGCTTGGGAATCATCGCATCGCTCCGACATGTTCAAATCATTATAATCTCCTCATTGCGCGAGGTGAGATATCCTCGGAAGACATAGTCAAAGTATGTCAAAGAAAGAGTACTTGTCGTTTTGAATGTAAGAAGGGGATATTTATGAGGCGAACTTCAGCGTGGAATCAATATTAGCACGGGGACCTTCAATCGAGGTATTACGCGGGCCATTTGGGACACGACCTCTCATAGATTGCCTTCCTCCTCGCTCTCCTCCTCAACGCCGCCTCCGTCTAGAATCCAGTAGCTCAACCAGTAGCGTGATTCTGGAATTTGCGAGTCAGTTGTGAGCAAAGCTGTTTTGTATGTACGCACCCGGAATCGCCCCGCGGCGCTTCTGGGCAATGAAATTCTCCGCAGCCCTCCAGCAGTCATTGTCACCGCGGGCGCCGGCCTCCCATTCTCGCGGATAATTTTGATACATACCCACGACAAATCGGGAATCCTTCAGTGGCGGGTTTCGCGCCAGGGCACGGCCTTCGCTGACCTTGCTGTAGTGCCAGAGATTTACGAGGATGTGGAGGTTCGTGCAGTCCGATAAGATCGCTCGAAGGATATCTGCCGGGACGTGGTCATTCAAACAAAGATGCGTGAGTGTGGGAAGCGAGGCTATTTGTTGTGGGATTTGGATGTAATAAGACTCGGTGATATCGTCGAAGATATCAAGATGTGTTATGGAGGTGAAGAGGGGGTGATTGAGATCGATATATCTGACCCCACCGAACAAATGCTCGAGCGATACACCGAGTTGACGCAGATCCGTCTCGAGGAGAATCAGGAGGAGAGATGGGTTGGGCGAACGACCGGTCGCGGAGAAACTGCGCGTTCGGGTGCACACCCGCAGGACCTCAGGAGACCATTCGGATTCCTGATCCAAGTACAAATGCCGGACAGCATTCTGATAGAAACTCGCCGGTTTCGATTGGGGCCCCGGCCGCAGGAGGTCCTCTTGAATTATGCTATACGGTGGGTGGGAGCTTACTTTTACGACCCTGTACAAGTATGGTTCAACCCTACTTCACCGTCAGACGAGGATTCAGGGAACAGAGATACACGGCATCGTACCAAAGTCGGACACGGCGCGCCACTCGCAGGAGGACTGGAATCGTTGTCGGATGAGTGATGGCCGTCCATTCGAAGATTTCACGCTCAAGTTCCGCGGGTAAGGTGTCGTGGCAAGACTGCATCGGTGAGCACTGCTGGCAAAACGCTGGGTGACAGCAGTGCCGATTTGGTGCCGATGATTACATTATTTGATCGGCGGACTTTCGGACCTGCGCGATTCTGGACACAGAATCAAAGAAATATTAATGCCAAAAGTTCATAGTCGAATTAAGAAGCGTGTTTATGAAGCCATCGCTGTACACGAAATTATGTAACTTGCTCCTGAAATTGACCTGACATCACGTTAGGTGGAGAACAATATAGTACCAAACAAATCGAGTCCAGGGTCTAGCAGCTGTCCTGCTCGTCACCTCGTGCGCAGGTTTTCAACTGGCTTCAGCCAGATGAACTATCCTGAATGCATCAAGCCCAGTAACCCATACTACACAGATAAATTAGCTTGGGATAATATTCAAGTCAAGTGGGCCGACGAAGGAGCAAGTGGCCAGTGGTAAATGGGAGGATTCATATTTATGGAGAGGTAGCTGCGATCGGTGTGATTTGATTCCGTTCTCGGGTTTTCTGGCATTTCTGTTGGCCAAACAATATATTTCCACCACTGATAGCTTGCCTTCTGAAATGCGCGCAACCGTTTTCAATAAACATATTGGCACACTTTAGTTGGTCTTAGTAAGATGGCGGCATCCTGGGGCCCTATTCTCTCGCAAGTCTACTGAGCGTTGTGGGATGACGACGCTGACATGGCGGACTCGAAAGTTGGATCCACACATGTATGAAAAGGCTTGGGAATCATCGCACCGCTCAGACATGTTTAAGGTATTATAATCTCCTCGTTGCGCGAGGTGAGAGATCCTCGGAAGGGACAGGCAACGTATGTCGAGTAACGAGGACTTGTCATTTTGAATGTAACAAGGGGATATTTGTGGGGCGAACATTAGCGTGGAATCAATATTGGCACGGGGGACCTTCACTCGACGCACTACGCGTGCCGTTTGGGACACAATCTCTCAAAGATTGTCTTCCTCTTCGACCTCCTCATCACTCGCGCCTCCGTCTAGAATCCAGTAGCTCAACCAGTAGCGTGATTCTGGATGTTGCAAGTCAGTTGTGAGCAAAGCTGTTTTGTACGCACGCACCGGGAATCGCCCCGCAGCGTTTCTGGGCAATGAAATTCTCCGCAGCCCTCCAGCAGTCATTGTCACCGCGTGCGCTGGCCTCCCATTCTCGCCAATAATCTCGATATATGCCCACGACAAATCGGGAATCCTTCAGTGGCGGGTTTCGCGCCAGGGCACGGCCTTCGGTGACTTTGTAATAGTGCCAGAGATTTACAAGGATGTGGAGGTTCGGGCACTCCGATAAGATCGCTCGAAGGATATCCGCCGGGATGCGGCCGTTCAAGCAAAGATGCGTGAGTGTGGGAAGCGAGGCTATTTGTTGTCCGATTTGGGTGTGAGACTTGGTGATATCGTCGAAGATCTCAAGATGTGTTATGGAGGTAAAGAGAGGGTGATTGATCTCGATATATCCGACCCCATCGAAAAAATGCTCGAGTGATAGACTGAGTTGACGCAGATCCATCTCGAGGAGAATTGGGAGGAGAGATGGGTCGGACGAGCTACCAGTCGCCGAGAAGCTGCGCGTTCGGGTGCACACCCGTAGGACCTCAGGAGACCATTCGGATTGCTGATCCAAGTACAAATGCCGGACAGCCTTCTGATAGAAACTCGCCGGTTTCGATTGGGGCCCCGGCCGCAGGAGGTCCTCTCGCATGATGCTATACGGTGGGCGGGAGCTTACTTTTACGACCCTGTACAAGTATGGTTCAACCCTACTTCACAGTCAGACGAGGATTCAGGGAACACAGCATCATACTACAACAAGCGAGGTACGAGCCTTCAAATGTTGTAGCGTCTGTTTATAAGAGACTAGCATCATACCAAAGTCGGACACGGCGCGCCACTCGCAGTAGGACTGGAATCGTTGTCGGATGAGCGATGGCCGTCCATTCGAAGATTTCGCGCTCGAGTTCCGTGGGTACGGTGTCGTGGCAAGACTGCATCTGCGCCGCTGGCCAATCACTTCGTGACACCGTGACAGTAGTGCCGATTTGGTGCCGATAATTCAATTTGATCGGCGGACTTTCGGACCTGCGCGATTCTGGGCACAGAATCAAAAGAAATACCATTGGTTCATGGTCGAGTGAAGAAACCTATGTGTGAGGACATCGCGGTACATAAAATTCAACACCGAGCAATCGAGACTCAGGGAGGGGATTCGCAGAATCGGAAGTCTGTGAACCTGGATCAGACTGGGAGATGTATCAAGTACATAGAGTTACGGAGAGGCGGGGAATCAGTCAGAACTCAATACGCCATGGTGGTAACACCGCGCGAAATGGCCTCGTTCCGTCCCGTCGCCCATGCAATTGTATCCCCGAGCTCTTTTGTGGCCGTTTTGGCCTGCAAACGGCCTTATCAACAAAATCAGCGCCCAACCTCAGATGGCCGTTTTCGTACATGAAGTGGTCAAGAGTCACCACTCTAGATCTGGCATGCTCTTCAACCACTGCCCCTATCGTCGCTGGGGTTACGCTCACCGTGTCTGGGGACCCCCCGTCGACGTCGAGCACTGCGTCATCGAGTACTCCGGTCAGAACTAGCTCGCCGGGCCACACCGCTTCGGCGGGCGCGGGCCCATCCAACATACCGTCTGCGACGACCGGCAGTACTGCGCCACCGCCGGCGAAGACGAGCTCGAATGGAAGTGAATGTTTTGGTTCGCGGAGTACCTTAATCGTGGTTGGTTTCATCGCGGCGGTGATGCAGGCGTGGATGCAGATTTAATTGGACAGAGGTTATAGCCCACGATAGGTCGTGCACCTGTGTTATTTATCAAATCTTTGATGATGTTCGCGTAAAGTATCGTGATTCCTATCAAAGTCGCGAGATAAATAAATATATAGCCACCCTACCGCGTTGAGAAATAATAGAGTTCTCGGATCATCTCAACCCGCCACCGATAGTGAGATCCATAACCTTTGGGTGTCAACTGTTAACTCTACCATGAAGCGAGATAAATTACTCACAAACCGGACTCGGTTTGGATCCCTTGCGATCAAGAAACAATTGATTCTCAACACCTGGAGTGGTACACTCCTTGATGGAGATTCCCTGCCGGACGACTGGATTAAATCCAAAGGGGTTTTAATAGGTATACGGCCCGCGACTCGAAAAAAATAGAGTAGGTTGACTTGTGTCCAGAGTCCCACACGAAGGCTTGAAACCTGTGCATAACGGTATTTCATCCTGGACATTTTCCTGGCTATATTGGACAAAACCCAATTAAACCAGCGGATACGCTTGAAATGCTTTGCAGACTAAGTTGTATTACCCCAGACGTTCAAAAAAAAAATACCCTACTGCGGATCAATGGCAGCAGCGCAATACCTGCTTCTCCGAGACCTCCTAACATACAGTTGAACAAAAAGCGGCGGCGTTCAACGCAAGACGCAGGGTACCCCGCTCCCTACTGGAAGAGGACTGTAACAACTATCCAAACAGTGGAGACCGAGCTCGAAGCCCAATATCTCATTCTAGTACGCAACCTTGAAAAGTGAAGAGATCCAATTCGCAGACGATGAGTCGAGATCCCGTCCTGAATCTGGCGTCATAAATTTGGATATTTAGGGGCAGGGAGGTTTCAAAGGCGAAATTGAGTTATAATTTGTTGCGGAAAGGGTGGAGAAAAGTGTTGAGTTAGGCTTCAGTTGGGCATCTGCAAAAGGGTTGCTCGAGACGGAGGGGGCCGTCTTAATCAGCGGGATGAGATTATCGTAGTGAGACAGTACATCGTACGATGTTCAGGGACCATGTTCCATTCGGTAGGTCTGTAAGTCACACCAGTGGCGAAGGCGGCAGGCAAGTTGGAGGGCAAGGCGTAGCAACCATCCGCGGGATGGTGATAAGAACAAGTACAATTGCTACCATGTTACATGTGATACACTGCTGATTCCTCGATTTCCGGTCGCCAGATGTACAAGAGAAATGAATGCGCTTCGCTATAAATTAATATGCCCTTCGTGAATCTGGGCCGGGGGAGTTCAGTTGCGCGAACGTAAAACCTACCATGCATCCTCAGAATTCGCTCAGAATTCGCGTTCTCGAGCCCTCAACCATTCACGCGGATTCCAGTACGGCATCCAGTAGCACGATTCTGGAATGCATGGATCAACTATGGGCGTGACGAGGAATTCCACGCTATGCACGCACCCGGAATCTCTCCGCTTCGCTTAAGGGCAAGGAAATCCTCAACGGCGCTCCAAAAATCCGGCGCACCGCGCGCACTGGCCTCCCACTCGACGCCAGAGTCTAGGTACACGCTGATGACGAATCGGGGATCCCGGAGCGGCGGGTCTTCGAACGGCGGAGACAAGGAGCTATGCGGGCGGAGCAGGCGGGACAGATGCGCAGGGGCGATGCTATGGCCGTGCAGGAGGTTGACGAAGATATGGAGCCCGGGCAAGTCGCTGGCGAGCGCCTGCAGGATATGCGCCGGGACGTGGTTATTCAAGCAGAGATGCGTGAGGGCAGGCAGCGCAGCGAGGTGGGGCGCGATCTGCGTGTCGTCCTCGGTGATCAGGTCGTAGATGTCGAGGTGCGTTATAGAGTCGAAGAGGGAGTGTTTCAGGTCGATGTAGCGCGGGTCGCCGAAGAGCTCCTGGAGGTGGATGCCGAGCTCGCGCAGATTCATCTGGCGGAGGATCGGGAGGAGGGCGGGCGTCGCGTCTAGCACAGCAAAGGTCCGAGTTCTTGTACATACTCCCAGCACGTTCGGAGACCAGGACCAGGAGGAGCCATCCAGGTAGAGGTACCGGACAGCGTCGCGATAGAAACTCGCCGGCTTCGATTGGGGAGTCGGCCGCAGGAGGTCGCTTTCCATGATACTATACGGCGGCAGGTTGCGCCGTATGCGGATGGACCTGTAGAGGTAGGGCTCCACCCTGGTCCACAGGTCAGCCGACTCCTTCGATAGCAGAGATTCACAAATACCAGAGTTTGACGCAGTGTGCCACTCGCAGCAAGGTTGGAATCATCCTCGGATAAACGATTGCAGTCCATTCGAAGATTTCCCGCTCGAGTTCGAGCGGAAGCCAGAGCTCACCGTCGGCCTCCATCGACCAAGATGTGGGAGTTGCCAAGAGCGCTTAGACTGAGTCAGCCATTTATGTCGTTATTAGCCGGGCGACTCGGGCCGAACATGCCTCTTGCACGTGCCGGTGAAACAGGTACGGTTCAATAAGTTGTCTAGGTTCGGGTTTCACGCCACTGGTAGTCGTGTCTACCGCCTTTCCACACGCGGAGCCATATGCACACCTCAGCTGTGAGGAACCGTTTGACTTGTCTAATTAGATTTCCGCAAAAGGGTATATACCGCCGCTCCCCGAAGACTTCACCGACACAATTATGTTTGTCACGAAGTGTTCAATCATCTGTAGGAGACCCTTCTTCAATATATGTCTCGCAGGGTCACCTTTCACTCCACACACAATATTACTATTCGATTTTCTTGCCATCCTGTGGCTTACATCACCTCGGGTCGAGAATTCACAGCAGGCCGCTGGTCTAGAAGGTATTCAGATATAAGCGACTCGGAGTTAGGATTAAAACACGGAAGTCAGTCTTTGAGGCATCAGCATTTTTTTTGGGCTGATTGAGATTTCTTCGCCTTGCTTAGCGTGCGCTGAGGCACCGATTGGGTACGGCAGGCTCGCAAATCGGTCCTGGGATGCAGGGGCATAAGGGTGGAACGTGTGTGTTAAATCTGTATCGCAGTCCACGGTACGCATTTGTCAACCCGAGATAGCTTGACTTCGATCTCTTCGGTTCTACATTGTTCAGCCTGCTACACAAAATTTCAAGAGCACAGTCGACGGTACTCATTCGTTATACCGATGGTTGATCAAATTTGAAGACCCCAGCAGTGACTGCTTTAACCAACTGCAGAGTGATTGAATTAGTGTTCAGGTGTCGAGGCTCCACTCAATACATTCGAACAGAACTGACAATTTTGGTAACAAGGTACCGGCAAAGAAATTGTGTTTTCGATGAACTCTACGTGGACTTTAGTCTTCCTTGGTCGTCTTGCGCACCGAAATAGGTCAGCTCGGATGTTATGGACTTCCTAGCCCACTACTCACAGTCTGCTCGTACGAGTCTTCGCTTGGAAACAAATAAGCTGGACAACACTGGAGATTTTCTATTTCCGTGTGGGAAAAAATCTTTTCCGATATCTGTCCCACGTCTCCGCCTCCTTTAGTCCGACACTCCCATGGCGCCGACCCAGTACTTCAGCTGGGGATCCCGAAACACCCGGGCCCGGCATATTATAAAGCTCGCCATCGTCGCAGTGATTAGTTTAATCGCTTCGATAATGGTCATAGGATACTACAACGACTACACAAGGTTACAGTGGCGCGTTGACAGCATGTCCACCCCTCCACCGAAGAATCCGCGCCCCCCGCAGGATCCTGTCCCGAAACCACGTTTATGGTCCAATTGGTGGACACTGACGACGATACCCAAAAGCACGCATGTCCAGGGTTTTACCTTGCTGGACAACATTTACCTCCGAAACGGGACTTTCTACGTCGTAACCCACGATCGGGCGTTATTCCCCCCGCGGGAGAACCTGCTTTCCAGACCAGTGGATGCGGGGAGTGAGGACGGGGTGGATTCTGAGCCGACTGATGAGGCAAGCCTCTGTTTAGTGTATATTCTGGTGGTGCTTATGAATTTTATTCCAGCAATTGCGGTTCATATCCCCCGACGAAGTGTTTTACATTTTCGGCCAGGTAGTTAAGCGCATTAAGGGTCTTTCTGTGATCGTGTACGATCCACCCCAGCTGATGAAGGTTCGTTGGTTGCATTCATCAACATTCATCACACCACGCCCATTATTTTTCGCTAGCATTGCGACAACTGGTTCGGAGAGGTTATCCTTGGCGCGTGGCGGGTGTATTCGCACCTTTCGCCTGAACCCGTCATGTGGAAGGAACCACCTAAGCATCTACCCTTGCCGCGGCGCTTTATCCTCCCTGTACGTCCCCATTTCTCTAGTACCGCATACGCGCTGAACCTTGCCTATATAGTTTATGGACAGCAACGATCTGGCGGGGATGCATGGCCCGCTGATGCGCTTGGCCTTTCCGGATGCGACTATCGAACAGGCGGGGTACTGGGACGACCTCAAGAAGATAGGCACCACGGTTGTGTTCGAGCGCGTGATGCTGGTGAATCGGAATGCGGCGCATAAGCAGTGAGCATTCATCGATCTCTCTTCCGCTCTCTAGCTGGCCAAAGTCTGAACCCACGCTAATTTGCGTGTGCGGGTGGAACTTGCAGCCCTTTTGCAGGAGTGTTTAACTCGATGATCGGGGCCGCGATGAATGTTAGTTCCCCACGCAACTTTTGGGCACCCGTACGAAGGACGCTATGGCAAAATATTCTTCCCCGAAAGCGCATCCCAGGCATGACACTGAGCCCCAAGGACGTGGATGAGTACCCCCCGATGGTCACCTACATCTCCCGGCAGGGTTTCGACCGACGCCTCGCCGCCGCGGACCACGACGGGTTGATTTCGGCGTTGCGCGAGCTCAAGGTACAGGGTATCTGCGATTTCCGGGTCGCGGTTCTGGAGCGGATGACTCTAAGTGAGCAGCTGGATCTGGTGGCCACAACTACGGTTAGTTGATTCAATATTCTTCCCGTCTTGTCAGAATAAAATCTGCTCTGACAGATATTGGTGGGTGTTCATGGCAGTGGGCTGACTGTGCGTGTCTTGTTTTGTGATGTCAATTGATCTAGGGCAAAGATCTAATGCATGTGCTGCGATGTAGCACCAGCTCTGGATGCCAGGGAAGACAACAATAGAGATTGTCGTGCCAAACGGTATTTTGCGGCCTGGCCTCTTGCAATCCTACTGATTGCTGGTGCAGGGTATTCTTTTAACTACGAGCTCTTGGCTCGGAACATGAATATGGGCCATCGCGTAAGTTGATTCAAGTAGATCGGAATTGAGGTTGATGATGCGCAGCATTATACAGTTTGGAATGATACGTTCGTTACTTATGAGGAGGGAACATATCATGCGGTACGTGCCATGCTCCACATTGATTGCACCGAGACCGAACACACACCGGAGTTGAGCGAATTTCTGGTCAATACAATTTGATCCGGAAACTATGGGAATGTTGTTGAGAATTGGTCGGCCCGAATTTTGTCCCGATGCTCACCTTATCCTTTGTCCCATTATCTGTCTTGAAATAGTGAGTTTCGTGAGAGGAATTGGGTCAAAGTAAAGCTTGGGAATCACTACTGATTTCAAGACGTATCAAATGTTTGCCGAAACTGACACATTCGGCTTGAATTTCGGCATGCTTGAAATTTGCGCTTTCGCTCCCTGTCTGGCTACGATGCTGCCAAAATTACAGTTTTCAGTTGTGCCAATCTCGGCCTGCTGATAATTGAGGTTTCGGAGCCACTTTGGCCACGCTGCTGGCAAAATTCAAAAAAATTATTTATGCCGAAACTCAAGCCGAATGCATCAGTATCGGCAAACATTTGAGATGTCTTGAAATCAATGTTAGTTTACCAACTTTATTTGGACTCGATTCCTCTCACGAAACCGACTATTTCAAGATAGATAATTGGACAAATGATATGCTGAGAATCTGGACAAACTTCGGCCCGATCGATTCTTCCCATAGTTTCCGGATCAAATTGTATTGACCGGAAATTTCCTCAGCTCCGGTGTGACAGGTACTCTCTCCAGGGCGTCAATTTCCCAGACGGGTTTGACGGTGTAATCCCAGTGCACGGACCGACTATAGCCGGCATTATCAGAGATCGTTTGCGACCTAGACCGCTTCATCCAGAGAATGGGCTTCGCTTCAGATGTGGTCCAAGGATCTGTGCATGGACCGCGGATAACGAGCCGTAGATCGTAGCTCCATAGCACTTAACTCGCATCAGCGAGCGCTGGGGAGGGGTTATGGACAGTCACGAGGCGGCGCCGGAGAGGAAGAACCTGACTAAGTAATTATATTGTGTACATTGGGAGTCGGTGGAGAAATGGGATCTAGATCCTTACTAGGAAGGAGGCGACCTTGAAACCCGCGCTGCATGCCTGAGTTTCCCGCAAGGGATCAGCTCTACAAGTTGGCGAGATTATGTAATGTGCCGCTATGTGCGTGAGATGCGAACTGCCAGGACGAACGCAGACGTCGAAGGAAAAAGTCTTAACGCATGGCAGCTGCGAGCTGATTTGGCTCTGGTCCTTCTTGTAAGATTAGGGTGAATAGGAATGACCTAACTCACTGCGTTCAGCCGTGGCATAGACCGGAGTGGTCTAGGGCGTAGGAGGTCGACTAGACCATGATTTGCTCCGGTCCAGCTGACGTCCTACGCCCTAAACCACTCCGGTCTACGGCGCGGCTGAACGCAGTGACTTAGCTGATTAATTATGGTGTGTGCATCGGAGTTGATGAGAAGGAGGAAAGCGACTTGAAAAGGCTGCTGGTTCCCTGACTTTCAGAGCTGTGTGAGATGCGAACTGCTAGGATGAGCGAACCGACGGGAAAAAGATAAGGCTTTTCTACTCCGACGTCTTGCATACATCTGGTCCCAAAGCATTATTATAAGGATGGCAGCGGAAAGCCGATTCGCCTCCGGTCTTTCTTGCATGAGTCGCTACGTCGGGTAATAGCGCCGTCGTAAGGACAGGAAGGACTTGCCTGGACACATTGCACGCTTTGCCTGCGACTCGTCTCGGCGGATAAGCTATGTAAATCTGAGGCAAGTAATGTGAAGGATATTGGGATGTGAGTGGCCACGGAATACGGCGCTGACCGAATCGGACAGAGAGGACGAAATCAGAACGGATGGCGGGTTGAATAAATCAATGTCAAATTGTCGTTGAAGCTCGACTTGGCAAAGGATGGTTGGTCGGTCAGTCGGAAGGAGCGGACAATTAACCTCGACAATTAATAGCCATCTTAGTCACGTTTCTACGGCCTCTGCTTCTCTAGTAGTAGGTGTTGCCCAAATTGAAGGTTCGCCTCCTGCAGTTATTGGCTTGCCTTGCCATCGGATTGAAGGAGCGCCGGAGGGAGCCGGCAATTAGGCCAATCTAACTATGGCTCGTCTCTGAATCATTCAGAGCTTGACGGCGCTCAATTCGTTGGGGTACTGCCAAAATAAAATACTGTTCATTGCCATGATAATAGTGTTTATAAGAATGTTCGCTATATCCTGTCGAGTACAAGCTCCATTCAAATTTGCCTAATGGAACGTTTCATTATCCACCCATTATTTAGTTGGTGGGTTGAGCTCGCGGCACAACAACGCCGCAGGCTGGCAGCTTCCGTCGTTGTCAATTCACAATTCTTTTGCGGATAAAATCCGAAAGACCTACTAGTTGCCGATGCCAGTGGACGAGCCACAGCAGAGGTCGCCGGATGCGCCTGGAGGGACGTCAGTGTAGTGATTTACGAGCGAAAATGCAGGGATTCGTACACGGGGGGTCCTATAGCATAAAAGCAACAAATAACCGTTATAGAGATGCACAAGACTGTGAAAGGGGACATACATCGTAACCTCCGCCTACAATCGCAAATTCATTCGTCAATATTCCGAGGTAAGACGTAGTGCCCTGGATCGTGGACTACTCACACTGCAACTTGACCGGCCCCGGCCCAAACGAAAGTGCCAAGGAGGCATTTGCCAGGGCAAGGAAGAGGATGGCGGTTGAGACGAGCTTGTTCAGCATTGTGCGAAAGTTTGGAAATCCTGGCGTCAAGTCGCTGCCTTTTTATCCGAGCTCGGAATTAGTTCACCGAAACGTAAATCCATTGAGAGGACTGTAAGTCTGTAACAGCCGCATTCAAATTGGAAATACCAATGCGGGACCGCCTGTCGGAGAATGTAAGTAGCTGGTAGGAATCGGCAATTAATATCAGTAATGACAGGGCTCCAATGGTTATATAATTATTATACCTGGTCCCGTTGCCGCGGCGCCATCGCAACATGAAGGACTGAATCCAAAAGGATTTGAATAAAACAAGCACCGTGTCAATGGTTCTAGCTCCGTCGGTATTAGATCGACGGATCATTGATACCCGTCAAACGGTTCGTTCCAGACGGATCCTGGCTACTTCCAAAACATTTGGAGAGGAATAGCCTGCGGGGAGGTAATGCTTAGAATATCCCTTAAAGTCAGGCTCTCCGTCGAAGGCGATGGGTCGTGGGGCAGTATAGGCTTGAATTTCTCCATCTTACAAACTCCTGGCTACTTCGGGTAAATTCTGAATGCCTCCCGCGACGGCGAATCGACGCCATCAATGTTAATGCACCTGAAACGGCGCACGTCACTGCCACGAGCGGCAGGGTCGGTCGGGGCTATTGCTGGGAGGTAACTTATAGGACGACTCACACGGTGGTACGGATCGCCTTGGACGTCAATATTCAATGAGCGTCCGTCCCCATGCCCCTGCGTGCCTGGCGCAGATAAGCGGCCCGCGGGTGAGGGAGGATACAATACCGTGCCTGATCATGGCGGCACCTTACATTTTTTGTCGACGTTCAAGTGACCCTTTGAATTCATTTCGAATGCATACACACCCGCTCCAGGATGCCCATGGGTCAGTGCGAGCGCGGCAGTGCGGGCCCAGAGTTGAAGCGTCCTCTGAAGATCCGGAAAGTCGACAGACCCCAAGTTCACCGTTCACACCCATTCTGGACCGTATTTGGAAACAGGGAGGAAATAACGACCCGCAGCGCCTGTGGATGCCGAATGACAATTTGATTCAGGGTAAACTTAAAGGGCTCACACCTGGTCCCGGCGCTACCAGGTCGGTGTCCAAGCGTGAATTGTATTGGAATTAGTTGAGCCAGAACTAGGACGGGCTACCAGAATTCTGGGGAGTGAATGATCTGAAGCGTCGGGTGCTCTGAACTGTAAACGAACTGAATATGCGGGGTAATTGAATCGCGTACCGACGTACTGTAAGCCCATGGATATGCGGTAGCCCCAGGAAAGGGATTTGGGGCGCACCCCAGGCACGCGAGATGGACAAATCAGCTTGGTCACACCTTATTAGGCGTACAGTAAAATCTGTAATTTTCACCCTCCGAGGCATGGCGTTGGAGGTTGAGTAGTACCAATCAAGTCCCAAGGGTATCATGCTGAGAGTCCATCGTTTCAAGGCTGATTACGCGGGAGAGAGAATGACAGCCGGGGGAAAGAATCTCGACCCGTCGAGGCGGCAAACGACTTGGTAGCGACATGGAAGATGGAGAGTTGATGGAGAGAGAGCTGCGGAGCAAAATCAACCCCGAGTCCGCAAACATTCGCGACGATCTCATCATTGTAACAGATACACAAACCTGCCGATTCCTCGGAGCATGGGTCGGAAATGAAGTACCTTACCTAACGCCATGGCCAGAAGTTATTGAGAAGATCTCGAGAGACTTGACACGCTGGAATGACAAACAGCTAACTCTTGAGGGTCGTAGACATGTCATAAACATGATCATTGGCGGGAAAACACAATACTTGACCCGAGTACAGGGAATGCCTAAGGAAATCGAGGACAATCTGATCAAAATTCGGGATAGCTTTCTCTGGGAAGGCAAAAAACCTCGTATAGCTCACCAGACCATGTGCCTTCCGCTGATCGAAGGTGGTAAACAGATCCTAGACATAAAATCTAGGAACGAGGCGATCGATCTGTGGAATTTGAAAGAATTTTTGCGTGTCGGAGACGACCGAGCAAACTGGCCATTCTTTGTGGAACATACCATTTTCCACCGTTGGAATTTGAGCCAGCCCCACGCTAATCACGGCTCGCTTTACAGTCTTTTCCTGCAGAACACTCATATCCCCTCCTGGAGAAATAACCCTGTAGCATACGACGTCCAACGTATAATCAAAGCTGCCATTAAGTTTAACCTACAGTTTACTGCGCTCTCAATTTCTAGAGAGATCCAGCTCCAGATGCCGATCTGGAACCATATTGCGCTAATTAAACACGAGTTCGAAAAGATTTGCAGGAGAAATGCGGTGAAGTGCTTACGACGTAACCATGGCACACGAACTGTGGCTGACATTCTCCTGATCTCGGAACGCAAAACAACCCTGATAAGACAACCACATGTACTTAACCCCTCTGGCATTGGACGCAAGAACTGTGGTTGTCCGCTATGCCGTCGAGACCGAATAGAATACGGGTGTGAAAACCCCCGTGAATGCATTGAGGTTGCTAAAACCCTGATTCAATGCATCCAGCCCAAGTGGAACCCGTTGATTGCAAGCAACGACCTATGCGATGCCCTCCAGCTGTCCGAGTTAGAGAAGAACGAAAACGACCGTGTTGATGGTGACGAGGAAGATGCGCGACTGACATTTGATCCGGAATTTCGCCTAACAGATCTTTCCCATGGATTCCGGATCTTTGCCTCCGAGGACCACACAACCCAAATCTCAACAAAGCGCTACACGACACCGGAGCCGAATTCAACTGGCCTAGATGTGTATCTCCATGCTAATATTAAATACCCAGGTCAAGCGTGCGCCAAGATGCATGCCATGATATTAGTTTGCACAGGAAATGAGGTCAAAATGGAGAAATCGTTACTCCTCTCATTCTCTGACGAGAACTTATACCCCTCGTATAACAACGCAATCTTGGGTGGCCTATTGTATACTGTACAGGAACTCCCAAACAATATTCCCCTCACTGTACATTGCTCCTCTAACTTTCTCGGCAAGGTTCTCGTGACAAATCGGACGAGAACCGAAAATAACCCCCTGGATGCGAGTTATCCGCTCGTAAAATGTGTCATCTCTGCCTTACAAGAAAGATGCGGGAGAGTCTATTTGAAAAAGGTTGACTCGAATCCTGCGGCAAACCTATCCAAATTGAACCCCACCCCGACGGCTTTAGATACACAACCTGACCTCATGTTCTGCAACCCCGGGATCCTCCTGGAAGAAGGAACTCAACGGATGTTCACAAAAATAATTCGATCTCTAAGGGATATCCCGGCGCGGAAATCCACAACGTACAATCTCGAACGTATTCGTTGCTGTATCGAGGACGAATTCGGATATCAACCGACCGACAATGCCATCTGGACTTCAATTAGGTCCAACAACATTCACCGACTGACCCGAAACTTCTTATGGAAAAGTATTCACAACATCGTCCACATTGGTGCCTTCTGGGACCATGTACCGAATCTGGAATTCCTTGGACAATGCCCAGCATGCCAAATACCTGAGTCCCTTGAACACATTATGCTGGAATGTAACGCACCAGGCCAACAACAGATTTGGCGACTGGCAGAGAAACTATGGCAACTCAGATTCAACCCTTGGCCCCGACTTAACTTGGGGTTACTTTTGGGCTGTGCCCTGGCTAAGTTCAAATCATCCAGAGGTAACTCAGTGCCTGCTCAGAACCGCTTTTTTACCTTGATTGTCTCAACATCGATGCAGCTGATTTGGACGTTGAGAAATGACAGAGTGCTCGGGACATCCGGACCTGCTACTGATAACGAAATCCACAACCGTTGGGTCTCAATGATCAATTCCACCCTCAAACGAGATAAATTACTCACAAACCGGGCTCGGTTTGGATCCCTTGCGATCAAGAAACAACTGGTTCTCAACACCTGGAGCGGCACGCTCCTCGACGAAGATTCCCTGCCGGATGACTGGATTAAATCCAAGGGGGTTTTAGTGGGTATACGGCCCGCCACTCGAAAAATTGGAGTAGGTTGACTTGACGGCCAGAGTCCCACACGAAGGCTTGAAACCTGTGCGTAACGGCATTTCCTCCTGGACATTTTCCCGGCTCTATTGGACTAAAACCAATTAAACCAGCGGATACTCTTGGAATGCTTTGCAGACTGAGATGTATTATTACAAACGCTCCAAAAAAAAAAAAAAAAAAAAAGAGAGAGAGCTGCGGAGGTTGTACGGCAAATCTCACTGACGTAATCAAGCCGACATCGGCCTGCGCAGCCAAATATTAGGCACAATTTACCAGGCTTCTTGCGGAGCCTTCTCTTTCCATCTTCTTGCATGGTTTGCTAGCGGGGATCCTACGATTTCCCTGTGGTGCCGCTCTCAGAATCTAAATAATCACGGCCCTGGCCGGCCGACGGGTCTATAAAGCAGTACCATTGAGGGGAGTCCAATGGGAGTGGCGGCGGCGAGTCGCCTGAGCTTGCAGACGAATCTCAGACGATGTTGGCCTCCAGGCAGACGCCTATTCGTTCTCGGCAGATGTGGCGACAAGCTTTGTCCTGCCCAGTTCCGAGACTATAGCGACCTCCTTCCCAGTTCACTCGCCCACCGCTGTTTATCACTAGCCGTGTTGTCCGCTCCTTCCGACTGACTGACCAACCATCCTTCGCCAAGTCGAGCTTCAACGATAATTTGGCATTGATTGATTCAACCCGCCACTGTCCTATCTGATTTCGTCCTCTCTGTCCGAGTCAGTCAGCGCCGTCAAGCTTTTCTCAGGTGCGCCGTATCTCGTTGCCACTTGTATCTCAACCGTCGCTGATCTACATAACTTATCCGCCGAGACGAGTCGCAGGCAGAGCATGCAATGTGTCCGGGAAAGTCCTTCCTGTCCTTACGACGGCACATTTATTCAACGTCGCGGCTCATGCATGAAAGACCGGAGGCGAATCGGCTCGCTGCTTTCTGCCATCCTTGTAATAATGCTTTTGGAAAAGATGTATGCAAGACGTCGGAGTAGAAAAGCCTCATCTTTTTCCCGTCGGTTCGCTCATCGTGGCAGTTCGCATATCACGCAGACTCTGAAAGCCAGGGAACCAGGAGAGGATATACAAAACCCGTCCCGCATGAACATTCAAAAAGCCGTCATATTTACATCAAACACAGCACATTTCCATCAATGGACCGCCTTTGAAGCGGACGGCCCTAAGGCCGCCTTGATAGCCCATCATATCATCAATTATGCCGTTCCTTGCCGTGCGCCGTTGAGCCAAACACCTCGTCCCTCAACAACATCCCCAATATACCTGGGAACCTCACCTAACACAAACCAAACTCCAAACTTAACCTCCAAACCTAACCCCCACGCAAAGTGGATACAGAGTTCCATTGTTGGCCGAGATCGGCAACCGACGGCACCTGCGATGACAATGTACCGTGTTTGATGCAAAGGCGGTACATTTGCTTATCAATCCGGCCCACTTCATGGAATGTACCGTGCACTCCGGCTCATGTACCGTGCTTGGAATGTTCATGCCGGACGTGTTTCGTTCATCCCGGGGAACCAGCATCCTTTTCAAGTCGCTTTCCTCCTTCTCAATCGACTCCGACGATGCACACACCATAATTAATCAGCTAAGTTGGGCAATTGCCCTAATCGTACAAGAAGGACCAGAGGCAAATCGGTTCACAGCTGCCACAACCTGGTTTATTCATGCGGCTTCCAAATACATTGTTTCCTGCTCAGTCAGGTTGTTCCTCCTCCTCCCGCCGGCGCCGATCGCTCGTAGCTGTGCACCATAATCCTCCCCACCGCTCGCTGATGCGAGTTAAGTGCTATGGGGCCACGATCTACGGCTCATTATCCGCGGTCCAGGTGCAGATCCCTCGACCACATTTGTAGCGAAGCCAAGGGAGAGGCGCTGTAGGTCGCAAACGATCTTTGATAATGCCGGCTATAGTCGGTCCGTGCACTGGGATTACACCGTCAAACCCGTCTGGGAAATTGACGCCCTGGAGAGACTACCTGTTCACGTACCGCATGATATGTTCCCTCTTCATAGGTAACGAACGTATCATTCCAAACTATATAATGCTGCGCATCATCGACTTCAATTCCGATCTACTTGAACCGACTTACGCGATGGCCCATATTCATGTTCCTAGCCAAGAGTTCGTAGTCAAATGAATGCCCTGCGCCAGCAATCAATAGGATTGCAAGGGGCCAGGCTGCAATATACCGTTTGGCAAAAAATCTCTATTGTTGTCTTCCCTATCATCCAGAGCTGGTGCTAAATCGCAAGAATGCATTAGATCCTTGCTCCAGAGCAATTGAAATCGCGAACCAAAGCCAAAAAGTAGGTATCGCAATTTCTTTCGCTTCAGGTATTACCCCTCCGGTGTATAAATATTTGTCAAAAGTAAATCGAATCATTTGATTATGCACCCAGCAGGTCCACGATGTGCGCCTCAGAGCTTTACGGGACACAATAGGGCCTCGGGACGGCAGCTTCCCGGTCTTCGGTTAAAGCGCTTTATTTAAAATGCCATGATACACACAGTAGCTCTCATTGGCTGGTCCTGTTAGCGAAATCGGGATGAGTATAAAACGCCGAGAAAAAGTAAATGAACAAGACATAAGAGCGACAGTTACGACAAGGGCTCGTTGCAATCAGTGTAATCTCGTGGAATTAGGAAGCGAACATACATTAGGTCCGCCTAAAACATTAAATTTGCTCAGAAGCGGAAATAATACAGTCGACATGACACCCACTATGCGTCTACAGGATCGCTTGGTAGGTGCCGAATCTTGTTCGGCGTCAACCTCTTCTCACGCGACTGAATTGGTATGCGAGCCGGAATTGGGCTGGTAAAGATCGAACACCGTTGAGACCGAGGTACCGCTCCGGATCATCGCGATATCATCTGAGACATGGAAGCCAACCGACATGATTCAAGGAGGGATAAATATCGATAACGGTGGTGATGAGTGGAGAATGAATCGTGATAAATATACGTGAAACTGTCCGCACTGTGCAACGTTCAAGCTTGAATGGGGACCAGTCTCATTGCGAATGTTTATCACGCCGCGCTGAAACTCATACGATGTGCCACTCCTCTGACACTCGAAGCTGGCATACATCGCTCACCGTGCTTGTCACCTACCTCATGATATACTATCAGGACACTAATGGCACCGATTTGTTCCACACCCGGTGTCGGAAACCATGGAGCCGAGCTCAGAAGCCGTGTTCCGTCCTTCAAGCCCTCTACATCCCCAGATTCTTGCGTATGTAGTGAATACGTACGCAGCACCCGCGGTTGGTGAAAATCAATGGACAGGAGCGGCATCGTGGCAGTTCAAGAAGTCCAGCCGAGACCAAGCCGAATAATCCCACGGTTCCAAACAAAGGGAACTCGTAAACGTTTTTTCTGCATACGCAGCCCACCTATGGCTGGCACTGGACTATAGTCTCTATGGTGTCCAATCCTCAGATACTAACACCCTGTGCATCCTGAGCAAGTGACCGATAAAATATCGACTCACCATGAGACCTAGAATAAAGTATCATGCGATGAACACAGAAGTTTCTCTGTGATTTGACAGAAATTGGAACACAAAGTTAAATTGTACATTCAGAACCGGCCATCCCAACCAAATCACAACTCACATCACCCCCCGGAATAAACTCAAGCATAGGTTCTGACATCTTGCCGAGACCACCATGGGACGCGAAGTCCGAGAAAGAACGAAAAAGTTCAGCGGATCGTTCGAGCACTGGACGCTGTGCTCAAAACTCGTCAAGTTTCTGTTTTGTTCCCCAAGTACCTGAGGTGGATCAACTGGATCAAGCGGTGATGATGCGGAGGCGGAACTCGGCACCGGGTCTAGACCAGACGCACAGATCGGGCCGGTTGGTCCGCCCATCTTTTCCTTTTCCTTTGCCACTCCACCCCTTGCTCCACCCACCGAAGTGTAACTTCACTTGGGCCTCGATAATCCAGCAGAAGAATGATGGATAAAGATACATTCGTCGGGGATCTCTACTTCTCCTCCGAGCCCCTGGTGATCAGAGCAGAAAACAAGATTTTCAAAGTCACAAAATCCATCCTCGCCGCCAGATCGTCCGTATTCAAAGACATGGTCGCGTTTCCCCAGCCTCAGAGCGAAGATACCGAGATCATCGACGGCTACGCCGTCCTTCTGCTGCATGACTCTGCGGCGGATGTGGAAGTGTTCTTGCGGGCTATTTTTGACTCTAGGTGCGTCTTCTTTTTTCGATGAAAAAACGCCATCTAAGAGAATCAATCCGGCAGCTACTTCATGCCACCACCCGCGATGGTTGAAACTCGTGTGGTCTGCGGTATCCTGCGCCTCGCGCACAAGTATGACGTCGAGTACCTCCATCTGCGCGCACTTGCACATCTTTCCCCCCGATACGCCCCGGACTCCGTTTACAAATTTCGGGAGTATCAGGACCTCGAGGACCGCAGTATCATGGATCGCATTGAAGTCATTCGGGCGGTCACAGAGGTTGACGCAATTTGGCTGCTGCCTGTGGCTTACTATCTAGTCTCGGAGGATCGTCCCGAACACTTGCGTGCGTCGGTTGCGCTTGGCGCCGATCCAGACATTATCGGGAGGTGTTTGGCCGCACACGGTCGTTTGAGCCGCGCTACCAGCGCCATGAATAGTTTCCTTTCCCGGAAATCCGATGAACGGTGCACCAGCGCAGTGTGTGATTACTACCGCTTCCGCCAGCTCGTTGAGTATTTTGACCGTATTGAAATGGGTGTGGATTATTGCCCCCTATACGAGTGGATCGACGCCGATTGGACGTGGCACAACTTTTGCGACCACTGCCTAGGCGTCGCGCGGGAAGCTCACACAGCCGCTCTTGAAGAGTTCTGGGACGACCTTCCAAGTCTTTACGATCTGCCGTCATGGTCGGTGCTGCACGCGATGGAGCATGCTGCGCTTAACGCTGCAGAGGTGCGCATGGAGTCGTTTGCTGCGTGGGATGGTACTAACCCGCATATCAATCAGGGAACATCGTAGCAATATGAAAGTCCGGTGAATTACACCCAAGACCGTATTTCTAAAATGCATTTTGCGATCAAGCGACTCCCTATTCAACTGCGCCGTTCAGATTTCAGGGGCAAGACCATTTAAATCCCAGCATCATAATCAGGTAGGTTCTGCACGGTTGGGAAGGCCCGTAACACTGGACTGGAGGGCTAGTAAACGGCGAAATCCTCACGAATGACGATAGACATCCATCCGTGAATTCCACAGAATCGGACAGTATTTGATCATATCTTAAGAATAGGCTCGACACCAATTCGCCTCTCCTCCCGAGTAAATGTCGGGCTGCCTCTTAAAATGATTGGTCCGCCGTCTTTCTTCAATTGCATCCGGTGTTCAATCTACCTTAGAACGATCTCACGGCAGTCTAACTCAACATGTCCAGTTCTTGCTCGTTTCTGAAAGGGTGAGATACCTGACCTCGACAGGGATACTTAACACTCTCAGTTCCGATCCCCAAGTTCAGGAGACAACAAGAAGAAAAGTCACCGGCCGCGTTCCGAAACGTGATCTACGGTTCGATGCACTCCCGGGTGGGCAATTTGGGTATGTATCTCGGACGCGTGTCGTAGCTGTAATGTGCAGTACGAGGCTCTGTGGTAAGCATCAACCAAGGCGGGACCCTCTGATCAGATCTCGGCCCGCACCGTTCTTCCCCACACGACTCAGCGATCTTGGAGTCTTGACTCCATTGATAGTTTCACCGAGCCACACGATACCCCACGTTTGAGTGTCTGTATATTTTGGTACTCCTTGGGTCCCGGCGTTCCTGAGCGGCACCGGCCGTGTCCCTACGCGCCCTACGCGTCCGTTCGTCAGGCAACCTGACGGACTCTCAGAAACAATTTATTTCAAATGATATCTCCGACATAGAGCGCCCGGTGGCCTTCGGTGGCTCGGTGTCGGCCAATATCTGAATCTACGGTTCAAAGTCGAGTTCGCCGCTCACTGAATTTCGCCTAGCTCAGCCTTGCCCCATGGATCTCGCTGTCGTTCTGGCCTGTATATAAAGGGCATCCTTTGGACTATCATCCTCATTCCTACAATGTTCAACAAACTACTCTCCGCCACCATCCTTGCAATCCTGGTCTTCGGACAGGGAGTTGTATCTACACCCCAGACTTCGACCACTTGTACGTTTTCCAACCGGTATGTGATGCAAAGCTCATCACCTTAATTCCTGCACGCAGGCACAACGTCGGCTGTAAGCATTATCCCCCGCCGCTGAATCCTTCTGATGCATATTCTATAGGACTGTATGACCCTCCTGTTTACGTTCTGGGAATTGTCGATGCTGATCACCCCGATTCCATTGTTCATACAGGCCCGGCCGGCGAATCCTGCTGCATCTTCCTCACCAACCCCCCAATGCCCACGGGCCAGTGAGTTCAATTTTGCATTGAGTCGACTGGTCATTTGATATCCGTCGAAGCTGCGGGTCGTTTTGCGCTGTGTAAATCGTGAAATGACGCGGAGATATCTGAAGTTGAATCTCGTTTTGTTTGGGGATCTCGAGCACACGGATGTACACAGAATATTTTTTAGTTCCATGTTGACTGAGACGGAATGAAGAAGAGTCATTACGTAGCACTGTGGGCATCAAAACTTTTTCGTCATGATCCAGGACGGAGTGTTACCGTCTCAGTGTTGGAAGTGCATAGAACCACTACTCTACCGCCTATTTTCAGGCACAGATGAGGTCCGTCGGAATAACGTATCTCTCGACGTCATACGGGATTTTTATCACCTTGCGAACCCAATAAAAATTCTCCGCCAACGTAATCCCGTTTCAACCAATACGCCGCCCACATTTCCGACGGGCGTAGTTATACAGTTATAGATTTGCGCTCGGGATACGATCGGAATTTACCCCAGTTCCTCTGGCGTTAGGATCGGAGTCTATCTAATGAATCAAGCATTCCGGTCTTGGAATGAATGAAACTTTTCGAGATCTTCGTTGTTTTGAGCACATCTAGGACCGGCTTTTCCATTTTAAATGACATCGCTGGCGCAGGGCCACATACCCACGATGTGTTGTTTCCCACTCGCAGCGCTCCCGTCGATTTCTACCATTTCCGAGCCAGAAAATATGAAGCGTTGAGATTGGCGCCCGAGTTTCATATAACTCTGGACAGTCTGAAACTTGTTTCTGTGCATCTTTCCTTATGGATACGACTTTTATTCATTTATCGTAGTATATAAGGGCCTCGATTCGACCCCCGAATTACACTCGCAAAGATGCAAAGGAATTTGAACTTCGTCTCAACTGCTCTTCTCCTCATTCTCGCACAGGGAGCCCTGTCGACTCCTCTCGGGCCAGGATCAAAAGTGCCTCCATGTCTATGTATTTTTCCGGCTTAGAGCGTGCATATATCTCAGGAATCTCATCGTAGGATCTCCGCTGTGAGGATTTTGATCTAACAATCTCGAGTTATTCACCCCAACTTCCATCGCAGGCAGCGCTAACGAGTTCTGTTGCCACACCCTCGGGAATCAGTCAGTCTTTCCAACTGTTGTCAAAGTTCGGTGTACATATTTATGGCGGCTGCAGGTGCCTTCCTGCGGGCTCTGCGTGTCCCATCATTGAGTAAAAGCCATGATCATCCATGCATGCTTTCAGCCAATGATGTGGCGGGGACTGTGGGCGACAAACGTTGGTTTATGGAAATAGTTAACATGCGACGCGAGACACCAGGATTCAAGCTCTAATCCCGTCACCGGTGGAGTAATAATTCCACGTCATTTTGGAGCTGCGCTGTGATACGAGGTCGCGTTCCGCGATTTGTGAATGTAGTCAGATTCGACGCACGACCTGGGTCGGCATTGGTGATGCTGTGATGACTGTCCTGGTGCCTTTCCACACCGTCTCCAACTATCTAGGGAGACAGCGGCTTCAGGGTTTGCAACGATTTCTGGAGCAAAGCAAAGGCTCATCTTACATACATATGAAATTGATGTGAGAATGGGGTATCCAAAAGAGGGGGGGAAGCAAGGGGGAAAATAAGATTCAATTTGATGGTTTATTCCAAGATGTAGGCGAGCTTTTATACTCTAGAGAATAATGGGAATATACAAGTACAAACAGACATGTTGAACAATGTAGAGGACAACATTTCAGAACAGCTGAGACATGTCTCACAACACTGCTGTGCATCTCCATGTCAGCTTCCCGAAACATGTTACATCACGTATGCGAAACATGTGTCGGCTTGCAATTATTCCAACAATTGAACGAGGCGGTTTTGCGAAGGTGCTCATTTTGATCGCGTTTTATGCATCAGGCAAAAAGCACCAAGCTACGGCATGTCAGGAGAAGCCAGGGGCTATTGAACGCATAGGTGCATCGAGTCGAGTCGCCCCGCCACGCGGATGCTGACGCCGTCTTGATTCGCAAAGTGAGTGGTATACTCGCACGTAGTCCATATCGCACCAGTGTTCATCTCTATCAGA
This sequence comes from Mycena galericulata, assembly GCA_029289565.1. NCBI lineage: Eukaryota > Fungi > Basidiomycota > Agaricomycetes > Agaricales > Mycenaceae > Mycena > Mycena galericulata. The sequence goes on from JARKIA010000237.1 coordinate 146,677, forward strand.
TAAATCGCTGCCAAGCCTTTCATCGATGCATGCCAACAGAGTTCGCGATCCCTACTGAGGTCCAGTTCTCGTTTCCTGCGCTATCTAGTTGCTCAGTTGGGCTCTGCTACTAGTGGCGGCAAGGTCCGGTTCAAAAATCGGTCCGAACCTGAACCGGACTGAACCGAACGGGACGTTCAGGTTCAAGGTTTGGCTATTTTCTGAACCTGAACGGCAGGTCCGGTTCGGCGTTCGGGCTTGAAGCTTGAAGGATGGCGTTCGAGCACTGATATTGATCTCTGCGCCGACTCTGCCCATCAAATATTACTGTCGCATTTGTCAGCAAAATCGGTGAGCGGAATTCATTGCATGTAGGCCGATAGGGAGCCATAAATTGACACTAAACATCTTAATGCACGTCAGGTATACGAGGGTAACGAACTGATACCATCTTGGACAAAATCGAGCATCTTTTTGTCCAAGTCCGAACGCGTTCGAACGTTGAGCTGAACCTGAACCTGTGTTGAGGTTCAGGGTTCAGAAGTTGCCTGAACCGAACGGCAGGTCGCCTTGAAAAAGGGAGATACGTCTCAACCACCCACTCAAAAAATTACAAACCCTTTGCAAGCTCCATCATTATACCTACCCTGGCACAGGGAGTTGTCTCTGTCGGTCCTGCGTGTGGTGAGTCTTGCCCATCTTTTCACGCATCCCCAAAGAAGCCGCCCTGACCGTGCGAGATTTAGGCGGAATGTCTGCATGTTCCTTTTCACGGCTGTATACATTGACGAACGACGAGGCTGTTATTGAACGGTTGGTAAGCCCTGGAAGGCTGGAAGTTGAAGTCGAACATTGAACCACGATTAGAGGATTGTGCACGTGCGAGAGGTTCGGATCATTTCGGATAGTTCCAGAGGAGCCCGGCAGCCCGGCTCCTCGAGCTGTAAATATCCTAACGGACGGCAATCCTAGACTAGTCAACAGCCGTCTCGGCAGATCTCTACCACCACTGGCACCACAATCTAAACCCGAGCGCCTGCATTTATTGTCCGTTCTCCGTTCTTGTTTTACTAAATCAACTAGGTTTAGTACCAATTGAAGTCTCGCCGGTATTCAATCTGAGCATTCAATGATTCCCGCTGGACTCGGACACCTGGTACGTCCATATTCTTTGAAACGTTCGAGTTCAACTGGAAGTGATGTCGCATGTCCGCGTTTCACAGTTCGGCGAGCCCGATGCCTTAGCATTTGGTGGCGCGGGATACACAGCTGCGGGCGGTACATACATCGCTACAGATTTTGTTTCATGCGCATTTTCCATTCCCCTCCGACTCCATTTATCTCACCCACCGCCTATAAAGGGGACGCACGGCTTACCATACGCTATCCTCTCGGAAATGCTTTACAAACTCATCACCAGCGCCATACTCTTGCTTTCCCTGGCACACGGAGCCGTGTCTGGCCGTCCTCAGCCCGTTGGTCCCTCTAGGTTGCCGTGTGGTGAATTTCGCCCTTCTGATCACGCATTCATAAAGACTTACTGACCTAACTTACTCAGGACCTTATGTGCGTTTCTTCTTTGCAAGATGCTAGTATAGCGAAATGTGTGGTGTGGTCGCCGTTTTTTGCAACGAGTTTACTAGTACTGTACTATTTCGACGAAATGGACACAATACTGCAGTATATTATCAGGCCCTTTTGCCGAGGGTTCATTTTTCGGCAATCACAATCATCACCTACACCAAATTTTATCTTACCCTATATCACCTGGGGGGGAGGTTATTATGCTCGTGGGGTCCACAACATCAGCAACGAGCCTACCGAAGACAAATATATTATCCATACCTGTCACCTTGACAATTGGTCGAAATAGTACAGTAGTCTAGTACTTACGGGTAGACTTCATGATCAATCTACTCCTTCTATTTTCGTTTCTTTAGAGGGGATTTGAAACTACAAACCGGCCAGGATCCGCCTAGATGAAGCATCCGACGGGTATCATTAATTCGCCGTGGGCTTAGTAATACCGATGGACTTTGAACCCCGCTCTTTTCTTCTCGTGACCATTCAAGACCCGTATCCCGGTTCCGTTTGGACCCACTCGCATCAGAGGTAATTCTGCGACGGAGTCGCAGATATCAACGGGGCGGGGTGTAAGTAATTATGGCGACCCTCCCGTATGAATTGCCGATCCCCACCAGTTACATTCCCCGACCCGCGGTCCGGCATATTCGCAATCTGACTGTCCTCTCAATAGAATGCCCCTTAAATAATTGAAACCACCGTCGTATAAAAGGTCAGCAGTCAACGTCCATATCCCCCAACAACCTAAGCTTTCACAATGTTGAACAAGTTCTTCTCGAGTGCGATCCTCCTCCTTGCCCTGGCACATGCTGCCATTGCGGGCCCCGGGCCAGTCAAGTTGCAGTGTAAGTTCACTTCCTTTTCAACCCGCCAATATTGACGATTGACCTTTCGACTGTAGGCGGCGCTCCCTATGTATGTCCCCCTCTCCACCGTGTTGTACGTCGAGATACTGTTGACTAATATGCACTTCGGCCGTAGGACCCCCCTTGTACGATTCTTACATTTAATCCCTCATTTTCTCGGCTAAATTGTCTTTAGGCCCGTCCGGAGACCTCTGCTGTGGCTCGCTCACCGGAATCGGAAACTTGTAAGTGTTTCTGTCGCACCCACAAAGACAGGCAGTTTGACGACAGTTTCAGCTGCCAGAACGGGCAGTTGGATTGCCACCCGCTCAACCCCACCAAGTAAATCATGTGAGAAGTATGGGTGTGGAGGGATAAGCCAATTCAAGGCCACATGTACTAGTCAACATGCGCGTAAATATGATGTCTTGCCAGAGAATGACATGGATTCTTCAGTTTTCTTGGTCGTGCGAGTATACCCGGGGTATCGCGGGCGACACGGGCTAGAGATCTACGTCTTCCCGTCGGATTTTGATTTTGAGGTTCAATTGTTCGCTGGGAATCAACCGACACGTGGATTGAAGTCCGGATCATTCCGACTGCGGCGGTGCAAACTTCTTGCTCCCGAACTACATCGTGGTGGATGGAGTGCCAGGGTGAGCCTCGGCTCCCGTCGGATCTCGAGCGAGAAATATTCGAATGGACAGCGATCGCATATCCGAGGATGATTCTACATCTCTTCCGAGTGGCGCGCCGTGTCAAGCTCTGGTATGCGGCACAAATTTGATATCGATGCGGAAACTACTCGTCTGACCATAGGCTAGGGTTGAGCCTTACCTGTACAGGCTCATCTACGTTTGTGATTTGCCTCCGTATCCTATCATGGAGAACGATATCCTGCGACCTACCCCCCGCTCGAAGCCCGCCAGTTTCTATCGAGACGCTGTCCGGCACCTAGGCTTGAGTGACTCTCGCTGGTCTCCTCCCGTCCTTGAAGCCCTCACTGGAGTCCGAACTTTTGCAGCAATGGGTGAGGAGAACTTCCGTTCCTCATGCGGATGAAATCACTACGGCAGCTCGAACTCGCTGTTGAGGACTTATTCGGGGGCGTCCAACACATCGACATGAATCATCCTATCTTTTCGTTGATAACCCATCTCCACATCTTTGAAGATATCACAGAACGCGATACGCAGATCTCATCGAATCTCCCGCACCTTCCTGCGCTAACCCACCTCTGCTTGCGAGATGCCGTTCCGGCGCATATCCTGCGGACGGTTCTATCGGACTGTCCCAGACTCCAGATCCTCATCAATCTCTGGGACCGTGACAGTGACGTTGAAGTAGCCCGTCTCCGCACGGACAACCCACCGCTCAAGGATCCTCGCTTCATCGTCAGCCGCTCTTACGATTTGCCAGGCGAGTGTACGAAAGGCGAGAAGTCCCCGGTTCGATTTCGATCGAACCGGAGGTTGAGCGTTCGATTCTCTGAGTAGTCATTGTTTTTTCACTTACCAGTAGACTTATATATAGGTTTGGTGTATATCTAATGTTCAATATTCAAGGCCATTTAAGTAGGCTGTTCAGTGTAACCATATCATGGCCATACATACACCTGTAGATACGGTGCCCCCTGTATTGCCCTAGCCGAACAAGCCGTATACGGCTGTCATACGGCTGTCATACGGCTGTGTGCGGCTTGTGGGACTCTGCCGAAAGATCCGGTAGTTTCGGAAGCTGCCGATACCAGTCACTTCGGTGCATATATCTGCACACGTGTCAACACTCTTTGTACATGAATGTCCCACAAGTCTCGGGGACTACAGATTTTATTTGCCTGCAACCACTGTATCACCACATAAGGCTGTATACAGCCATAATTTTCGGCACACAATTCGGCACAAAATAATTCGGCCCCAGGTGTTGATGTACGGTCTGGGTGTCACCCATATATACGGTACACGGTGGACAGCCCTCCATTCCAAGCCTTTGAAGCCAAGAAAACAGCTCTGAGTTGCGGAAATATACGATCACTGCTGCGATGTCACTATGTCACAATGACATCAGCTCTCTCAGAGCCTCCTCTTCTCCTTCTACTGCCATGCCTGAACGTGTTGAAGCCGGCAGATTCTTCTACAAATATGTCCAGTTCTTCATAGACTCTCAATTTGTCAAGGACAACCCCGACTGTACCAAAATACAGGAACTCTGTGGCGACATGATAGAGGATGAAATGGGTCTAATGCAGTCCAGAGAAGAAGATCTAATCAAATTTTCCGACTCCCTGGATTCTCAGAGCCTTCAGAATGGTACTCATAGGGTGTGGGCCGATACTATGCGTGATCTAGCAGCTGCCATTCCTGATACCCATGGCTTGATGATCCATAATGTCTGTCTGTTTATTATCTGATCCTTTCCTCCTCATTATTGGACAGGTATGGCTCAAACTTCCCTTGACCAAGGCGCGGACAGAAAAGGCGCTCCTCGAGCTGTCCCTCACAGCGCTTTACTCCTCGCTCCGCATCTTCAACGTCCGACCGGGGTACGTCGATCCGCCGGAATACCACTCGCGCCCGGGCTTGGGCCGCAAAATCGTCTACCACGGACTTGCTCCGGTGCTCCGCAAGATTGCACCAGGGCAGGTGACGCCGACGGGCCTGCTCTCGCGGGTTTGTCTCGATCTTGCAGTGGGAGATGGGCGACCGCTGGATGGTGACGATGTGCTTACGGGTGGACGGACACTGTTGCCTGCCGCAATTAGACGACTCGGAAATCAGTCTCCTTCGGCGTGAATTATCGTAGGATATACCGCTCGAATGACCGAGTTGAGTGTCGGTAGCAGTGAAATTCGCATTGGGCAGAAAAAGGAAGATGTTCGTGAAGAACAAGGCACGGAAGTGATGAAGCTCGTCGGGTTATTGCACGCTGTCGTCCTCGTGCGGGATCTTGTATTGTAAAGCTGGCAAAGGAGGTGAGCAGATTTTATATCCGATAGGGGACACGTACGATGTATCTCCCGAGACCGGCGCTTGGCAATGAAAACTTCGGCTTGAATCCAGTAGTCTGCACCACCTTGAGCTCCTAGGTGCCAGTCTTCAGCGTAGACATCCGCATCAAAAAAAGCCCCCGCGAGCACAAAACGCACGTCCTGCGTCAATGCCGGCAGGTACTGTCTCATCGGCGTCAGTGCATGCGGGGTGCGGCAAGCCAGCACGCGCAGGCAGATGCACGACTCCAGAAGTCGTGCGCACACGGGAACGAACTTGCTGTCGAAGAATGACAGATGAGTTAGCTGCGGGAGGGCAACGAGAGCGGCACAGGTAGAATTCGGGTCTTTAACGGTAGAGGTAAGGTCCAGGTGCATCAGATGCCAACATAATGTGTGTTTTGAGGATACCGCTTCCATGAAGGGTGCGAAATCGATGTAGAGGCGTGTGAGAGGGAGGGACACGATCAGCGGAAGCCAGGAGTCTGGGGCCTCCGTAATCATGAGATTATGAATGCCAGTGCAGGCTGCCAGGATCGGCTCCGCGTCGTATTCGTATTCGTCAGACAACCAGAGCATGAGGTGGCGCACCGCGGCATCGAAAAACCCCGGTGGCTTCGAATGTATAGCGCGGAGCACAATATCCACTGTGTATTGGGGAAAGCCACTGGGTGGTTGATCCCAGTTCACGGCCATAATGCGATAGAGCAAAGGCTCGACCCTACATTGGGCTATTCAGACGATTTTCACGGGCCAATCCGGATCATACCATTCTTTGACGCACTGTGCAACCAACATGAGCTTGGGAATGGACACGGGCCGAGATTGAGCGCAGATTTCGAAGATTTCGCGCTCCAACTCGGGCGGAAAAACTGGCGGAGAGACCAAGGACATGGCGGCGCAAGACAAGCACAACGTGACGCCGATTGATGCCGATGCAATCAAGACCAACAAGCTGTGGACCCTGCCGAAGGTGCGGACCGAGCGCATCCGAGCTCGCCAACGCACGGCGGATTCCGAGTCCCAGGGGTTCGCCGTCGGCAAAGCGAAATCTCAACATCTCGACAGGCGAAACGTGACTTAAGCATGTGACTTTTCAGGTGACTTTTGTGTGGCTGTGTACATTGTGTTTTCAAGTATAGGAAACATGGCACTGCTTTTAACCTTGTCACGAACATCACGTCAACAGTCTTTGGCGTCCGCCTGTTCGCCCTAACGCGATACTCCCCTAACCAACCCCTAACGCCAACGCTCGTTCACCACACGAAATACAGAAACTTGGCTTGTAGTTGGATCAGAGTCACTGGACATCAGGAAAACCTGAAATTCTATGAAGACACAAGGGCCATTATATTGGTCTATGGTGGGCTATAAAGACATCCTGCCAGTCTATGGGGTCTATGTTGCACTCTGGTGGTCTATAGATCTCGGGCCATTACTTTTATGTCTATGAATACGGGATGAATACGGGGATCCATTATGGGGGTCTATGGGTACGGGAATGCATTATTGGAGTCTATATGTAAGTGTCTATGATAGTAACGTTGGAGCAGCACATCATCCAAGCGCTGCTCCGTCCCAAACACCTTGTGTCCCCCCAGCTCGAGTTCGCGCGGCGTGGGCGACTCCCGAGTGACGTACATCACGCGTCCCATGTACATCCCCGGGTCGTGCAGCACTACAAGTCAAGTATCAGCAACACAACTGTTCAAGTAAGTAGGAGAGGAAACACGCACTGTGGGCTATATGTCTCCGTCTTCCGCAGCGGGCCCCGTGGCAGACAAAGTGCTTCACCCCGAGCTTCTTTTTGTGGACGCGGCGACCCCCTCGCAAAAAAACAAAACTTGATACTTTGCGTGCTCGACGTCGCTCTCGTACCCCGTGGGTGCGTCGTTCCCGTCTGCAGGCGCGTGGGCAACCTGCACGAGCTCGACACCGTGCAGTCTCGCGAGTGAAGGAAGCAGCGCCTCATGATGCCAACCGGAGGGCCGGAGCGGTGTGTCGGCTGCGGGGCGTTGGCTAGTGCATTGCGTGAGCAAGGAGAATGGGTCGCCATCTATCACAGCAATGTGTCGTCGCATACAGTTGGTGAGGGTGTGAGGACATTTGAAGTGGTGTGTCTGAGGTCAAGGCCGGCAGAGACGCACGTGCTTGGTCCGTGCGCGTTGACGACGTGTGTTGGCAGATTGATCATAAGTTTGATCCCATCGTCTCTTTCTCTCTACCACCATGCTGCCTCCGCTCCTCTCTTCTTGGCTCACTCTCGTCTCCCTCCCTTCCTCTGCCCTCCTGGCGTCCTCTGCCTCCTACCCTTCCTGCCTTCCCTTCCCTTGCACCAGTCTCCACGCCTCGGCTGTCTCAAACTCAAGTAAACTCAAGCTCCGCACGCTGTCCCGGATCCCGTCTCCTCCTCAACCCCCAAGCTTCTCACATCAAGCTCGAGCTCCCATGCATTGTCAAGCGCCTGAACGCTGTCAAGATACGCAAATACGCCGTCAAGCCCAACCTCGATGTCAAGCCTCTCCAGCCACAAGTTAATCTCAAGTCCATGTCGTCAAATCTTCAAGCACTTGTTCCACCCCCCTCAAGAGTTCGCAACTCACCCCTCAAGCACGCTGAGACGGGGGCTCTCGAAGTACGGCGGGAAATATGCTATCAAGCCGCTAAATGCAAATGGACAAATGAACTATCCACTATACACTAACAACCAAATCACACTACAACCAATCACTCCTCTTGTATTGAGAGCTTTGAGTCGGGTAGTTCGGGGTTTGAATCAACAGTTTGTTGACCCTATAGCTAGTCTGTACTCGTAGGGGTACTTGCTAAGATCGCTACTCAATTAAGGTGTCTTACTTGAGTAAGGTTCTTGGATATTGTCTGGGTAGTTCTGGTCTTATTTCAAGACTAATGCGGTACAATGTACGATGTTTATGGAGTTTAATGACACTGGGTCGGGTTTGGTTGTCAAATAGACGGGTTTGTGGTTATACACCAAGGTTTTTGGGTGGCTTTCGGCCTTAAAAGAGCTTTCGGCTCAGTACTGATGTTCGGCTTTCGGCCTTAAGAGAGCTTTCGACTCAATATGATTCAACGAGACTGGTTCTGACGGCTTTCGGCCTTAAAAGAGCTTTCGGCTCAGTACTGATGTCGGCTTTCGGCCTTATTCAAAGGGTTTTCGACCCAGTTCTCGAGGTTTCTTATATTTTTAAGGTCTGATCCAAATCCAAATCTATTTCTGGTGCTAGGTGTCTGTGGGCTAGGCCCGAGCTAATCAAATCTAGTGGAACAAACAAGGACAACCAACTCTGGTGCCTGCCTCCAAGGGATATGCGCTCCCGTTCCTGCCCTTTCTGCCCCTTATTTATACTACTCTCAACCTGCTTACACTACTTGGTTTACGCTACTTGCTCTCTAATATGACTCGTACGGCCTCCTGTCTCCGTCGGCGTCCCTCGTTCTTGATTGGCCAGTAAAGGCGTGCTCTGACAGCTGCACACGGTCGTTGGTTTGATCCATCAAGGAGCTCTTCTTGGCAACTGATGCCTTGCTCAAGTAAGGTCTTCTTCGTCTGTGGCTCTATGTCCCGAGCCCGGAAGGGTCTTCTTCGTCTAGCCTGCCATCGTAGCTTCAATACGGTACCCCATAGTCATAGGTTAGCTCAACCCGTCTATCCATGGTTCGATTAGGAACCTAGGATGCCTTATCCGATTTAAGGATTATCGCGATCTCTATAGTGATGCTGGTTGCCTAGGTCCGGAATTGCCGGTTCTATTCTTGGATGCTATCCGTCTTGGCAGTATCTGCCTTCTCCCAATAGCCATTCCCATCATGTGGCCTGAACGCGCTAGTCCTTTGTGTCAAACACGGACAATCTTAGTCTAGTCAATCTTTTATGAAGGACTTGGTTCCGCCACTGTGCAAATATGATAGTTTCCTTCCCATCTCCTTGGTAAGTGTCCCAGCAAGCAGCCTTAGGCTTTATATAACCTAGTTTCTCTGCCACGATGGTCTAGTTCCTTACTCGAGTAAGACATATATTGGCCCCATTTGTGGAGGTACCGCTATAGATCCTCCCGGTTCATTCCCTAGTGCTATTAGACTTGTTAGGCTACTCGTTCGGAGCTCCCGAAAGCCTCTTAGGTATGTAGCACACATGCTTGACAGCTGGAAATGCGTAAAATGCGCAAATTCAGGTGTACTTGATTACACGGCTTATCAATGCATTGTCTACTTTCCCCTTCCTTTTATTCGTACCACCCGTCCGCGAGCATCGCCCCCCATTCTCGGCCATCGCGCGATCGTCGTGTTATTGCGTGTGGGATGGTATCTCTTTATATACTTATGTACTAGTGCAATCTATTCTATTTCGCATTCATTTTGGGAACGCGTCGTAAGCCATCTGAGATTTGGCTGCTATGGCTGATACGAGTCTTATGGGGGTGGTGGTCTTCATAGACATGGCTCAGTCTATCATAGACATGGCGCTGTCTATGATAGCACATGGCTCTGTCTATGTTTGTCTATATGGCAACTCCCGCCCCTGGACCTGTCTATGAAGACGGGTGTTTGCTATGGCCTCTTTCACGTCTATTTTGGTCTATACTGGTCTATACGTGAATTTCAGATTTTCCTGATGGATAAACTCGCTCTGGTTGCGCTCGCTTCAGGGACCCGACTCTTTAGCGACCATGGCGTGGCCCGTCAAACGGCCAACGGGTCGAGCGAGTAGACCGCTACGGGCGCACAGCACTGCCCACTGCCAGCGGGAGGTCATGCTAACCCACGAGCATGAGGTGGGTGCTACTTTAACACATCACCGCTGGCTGGCTCCTCCTTTCTTCTTTCAAACACTTTTGCATGCAAGGTCACCCCGGGCCGTCGCGTAGGCCGAGCCCGATCTGAGGGATACCGATGGGAGGCACACCACAAACACGGCGGTGGGAGCAGTGGGTTACGAAGCGGGGTGGCAATGGTGAGCTCAACGCAGGTCAGTGAGCCTCTTGTTGCTTTTCTGCGCATCGGATACGATGCGATGCGCGAAAGTCCACGTCCAGCGTTTCTGCCACCGCCGCTCCCTTCGTGGTCCCTGCGCCTCTTCTCACTTCACGACGAGTCCGATCTCAAAGCTGAGTCGGTGCTATATGACGTCCTAATTCTCCATCCCTCCTTCTCGTCGTCTCTGTCTCGCCTCTTCTCCCGCTCATACCCCTCCCCCATACCTCCCCCTTCTTTGTGCCTCGTTTAAACCTCCATACTAACCGCTCTTTGCATCAACAGCTCAAGCCGCCTGAAGCTCGTGCACTTTCACGTACAGCGGGCACCAAGGACTCGGGAGTCAGAACGGATGAGGTGTTTGGGGCTTTGGGCTGCAATTGGGCTGTGCGTTTTCTTTCATTTCATTTTTTTTTGGGAGGGTTGAAGGGGAAGGGCGGAGATTTGAGGGACGCCTTCTCGAAGTCTTCTGTCTCTTTTGGGGAGAGAGAGGCGGTCCAAGGGATCGCTCCCTCCACAGCAGCGGTGGAGTCGGATCATTGCGGGTCGTGCAAGGTTTGCGTGTACGGGGCAGCTGCGATGCCATCGATCATTGAAGGCATTGATTCGCAGTAAGCCGCGCGAGAGAAGGGACTGCGCCCTCAGAGTGTTGTGCATTTTGTGCGCTGTTGGAGGAGTGGGGAGGCAAGCGGCTTCCATGATGGTGCGGAGGGTGGGTGCTTCCACTCCGTTTGCGTAACTCAGCGCTCCGCGGCACGCACGGGCACGGTGTCTTGCTGCGTGAAAGGAGCTGCACGGACCGAAGACGACGTCGCAAGGAGCGGGAAACGCTGGGACGATAACAGAGCTGTCTGCGTGTCTTCCACTCCAAAGTGGTGGATGTCTTCGTAACTTTTTCCTTTCGCTCTCCTCCTGCGAACTCTTGTAATACGGACTTGGCTTCTAGCGGTACATGCATAATTCTTTTTTTTTGTCTTCTCTCTCCCTCTCTCTTGATTTATCCTCACAGTCTCAACCAGCATTCAAGCCGTTTATTTGTTTTCCGCCTTATCTTTGATCGTCGACAAATATCCACTTCGATTCGCTATTTGGACCCATCCATTTTCGAATCAGTGCGAACAAGCTCAGCTCGGCCGTGATCTGAGCAGCATCCTGCCTTTCCCCTTCTTCCTTTCGCCATTGAGCAATTCTTCTGCCGTTGAAAGTTCCACGGGCCAAGCCACGTCAGGTAATTCGGAGTAATAGCTGCATCTCCTGTCTTCCCTGTGGTATGCTGGCGCTGATGCAGCATCTGAATCGATATCACGATCTCGTTCCTGCTCATCATTCGGGTCTCCTTGTCTCCTCGCTTCTGTGGTGGCCGTTTCGGTCTTTTGGCACTGTTTCACTCTGAAGTTCTGATGCCCCTCCCTCAAGTCTTCATTATCCCTGGCGTATATGGTATAGGAATAGCCTGGTATTGGTGATTTCGGGCATTATAAGTTATGTCAGATTTATTTTCTGTTTCGTTTTCCGCACGCTTACAATATACACGCAGACACTAGGATAGTCTGTATGTTTGGTTCAACTTTTCGACGAGTGTTATACAAGCTGCGCACGCTACGATGCATATTCGGTTTGTTCATTGTCACCTCTGCTGCTAGTACCCCGTATATCTCTGCACGAATTTACATCGAGTCCGACGGTTCGTATCATTTCTTGTGGAACCGAGAACTGAGTTATTGGGTTTTAGTCGCAGAAAGGACGAAGGGAGTCGAGCGAGCGAGGGAGTTTGTTGAACTAAACACTGACTCGGAGTGGGACGCCAATAAATCCGGCGGGCGATGACACCCAGCGGACTCCTGTCGCCGCCCAGGGAAAAAAATGGTTGACGTGGGACGGCCGAATGCCGATGCATAGCTCTAAAACGTTGACGTGTGAGTGTGTCGAAGTCCTCCCTTCCATCACCTCAGCGAAGCAGGCTGAAGGCACGCTGTTCGAGCACGCAGCCGTATAAGACTGTGCCAAGAGTGCAGCGCCCGCCTTTATAGCGCTTCGACATTTCATTGTTTCTTTTGGTTTGTCTAGTATCCGAGTCGCTCCTTGGGAGCGTCTCGTCCATCGCTGATTGGCGCTGTACATCATCGGCATTGATTCGAATCTGGATTCCAATTGGTCGTTATTTTGAGGGTGGAACAGCCACTATCATGACTAGCGTCTCTTGGAAGTGGCGGTCATTGTCAGGGTACAGGAAACCATCGTCGATGAGTTCACCGTCCTCTCCCACCAAGATACTGATCTACCAGGTAAGCCTTGGTGTATCTTACCTTGCCTGACGGGATCCTGATCCATGAATGAGCGAAACAGACCTTGATCTCGTACCTCAAAGCTGCGTGTAGTGCCAGAGTGTCGGGGTACGTGCGTTCTACTTGTCTCATGCTGGCGTGGTTTATTTCAGACAGACAAAGCCACAATCAAATCGTTAAGCTTCACCGTGTTCTGGATGGCTATTTGATTTCCATGTCATCGGGGAGTGTGGTCGATGCCGTCGTCAACAGTTTGGGATGTCGGAGAACATTGTTGGAGGTATGGACTTCACCACAGGCCGATTCCAAATCCCGTGTCCTAATTTTCTCTTACCTAGCTAGCCTCCGAACTTGGTCTCACAAATGATCCAGACCTGCGACACTCTCTACGTGCAGACGAAGGAGGCCTTGTGACACACATTACGTCCATCTTTGACTCCAAAGCCGCCGAGCATGATGTGCTCAGTCTCGAGGGCGATGCGGCCCAGTGTTTCCTCAATGTCATTCAGGATGTTAGTCCTGTCTTGTCAAATCTTCGATTGCAATTGATTCTCGATTTTAGGCACTAGACCGAGGATTTTTGATGCCGCAAGAGCGGAAGGCTCATCGTATAGTCCGCAAGCTTTGTGAAGCATGTGATAAGCTTCCTTCCTCACTCTTCATCACCGGAGTGAGTGACAGGGGAGAACACCCTACTTTCGGAGGCGGATTTGCAAATGTCTATCGCGCCTCATATGACAACAAGGCTGTGGCACTGAAAGTCGTGCGGTATTTTCTGACTGGCTCGGAGTTGCGAGAACTTCGTTTGGTGAGTATCCAGAACATCAGGCTGATCGGCTGAACTCATGAGCATAGAAACTCGGCCGAGAAGCCCTCGTTTGGAAAGAGTTACACCATCCGTATATCTTGGCCTTCATTGGCATCGACCAGGACAGTTTTCCTTCCACTCTTGGCATGGTATCCCCCTGGATGGAGCATGGCACTGTTTTGAACTATCTCAACGTCCACGGCCGTTCGACTGTGGATAAGCTGGTCAGTCACCGTTCCTGTTCAGATAGATTATCACGATGACTTGCCATTATCAGCTCTTTGAGATTGCGCAAGGTTTGCAATACCTCCATTCACGCAATATCGTTCATGGTGACCTGCGAGGGGTACTCAAAGCCTCGTATATATGCCACTTGATTGAATTCTTATCCATAGGCAAATATTCTCATCAGCGAAGCCTGGACTGCATGTTTGGCGGATTTCGGCCTCAGTGCTCTCGCCGACACCACATCCACACTGCGCAGCACGAACCGATCCGGCAGCCTTTACTGGATGGCCCCCGAATTGATCGACCCCGACCGTTTCCACTGTAAATTTCTTCGCACGCCGGCAACTGATGTGTACGCGTTCGGGTGTGTCTGCGTAGAGGTATGATGGTTCCTCCCCTTGTCCCACTCACAGCTCAGGCTCGTTCAGTTGTACACAGGCCTACCTCCATTCTCAGAAGTAACTGAGGTTGCAGCGATGTTGAAAATCATCGCTGGGGAACGAGCACAGCGACCGACTGGAGCCCCCGTGATGTCAGATACACTCTGGCAATGTGTGACTGAGTTCTGGGCAGGCGACCCTTTAACCAGGCCCTCCAGTAAAGTGGTGGTGCAGAACATGATCTGGCCGGCTCTTGAGGCCGACACAGAAGAAAAGGGTTCACTTTATTCCCCCAAGTCACCCCAAAACTCCGAATTTGGACCGAGTGCATATGCCAGTATGTGTCTATCCCCGTAGTCGGGAATGTACTCACCCGAAATATGTAGCCCCGGCCTCTAAGGATGATCCTAACGATATCGTGTCTACCAAGGGTGAAGACATTGTGGGTGAATCCGGATGGAACAGAGAGGGTTCACCCCCAGACTCCGAATCTGCATATGCCAGTATGTGGCTATCCCTGTAATTGGAAATGTACTCAGCCAAAATTTTTAGGATCATCCTTGGCCAAGCTATGGAGGCTTCCTCGCCTGAGCAAGAGATTTTCATCGTCGCAATACTCCCAGTCACATTCACCAACAAAATCATCATCTTCGCCCTTGGTAGATGTGACATCGCTGAAATCGTCCGGGGAGGCCGGCACTGGTCAAACTCATGGCAAAACTGTTGCCACTTTTGAGAAACATCGGCCCATGCCACGCAAGAATAACCCATGTGAGTCGCAAGCTTAAACAGGATGTCTCTAGACTAAAACAAGATGCCAGTCACGGCCTCTACCAAAGGCGAGGGCGTTGACGGATCACTTCGCTACAAAGAATCTCCGGCACCACCTGACAATGAGCTGCAAGCACATGCATGTACGTGTTTGTTGCCGTAGTTTAGAGAGAGACTGAGCCGAAAATCCTAGCTGGTGCCTCCAAAGATACTCTGAACGCATCGTTAAGGGATGCCATACACCGGCAGGCAAGAATGGCCGACTCAATCTTACCTTTGGTAGAAAGCGGTGCTGATGTCAACATAGTGGTTGAGTGTAGGCAAATTTGCTTTGAAATGGTGCTAAGGTAGATAACTCCACAGGTAGTTAACTCCACCCGGGATAGGTATACAACAGCACTTCAGCTCGCATCGTCACAGCCGAACAAGACTTTTGTCGCCAAACTATTGAATCATGGAGCAGACCCTAACCTATGTGGTGGGTCTGTTTGGTCGTGAAGTCTATAGGATTTAATCAGTTGCTCAGACGGCGACTATGGGACTGCATTGAGGGTGGCATCGATGTGGGGACATGTAGAAAACGTCAAAGAGCTTCTCGCCAAGGGAGCAAACCCAAATATCAACGGTGAGTCGACAAGCGAGAACAAGGATACACGGCTCAAGTGGTATCAAAAGGCACCTATGGGACTGCACTCCAAGCTGCATCGTTTGAGGGTCATATCAAAGTTGTCCAACTGCTTGTGGAGAAGGGGGCGGATATAAATGCCTCAGGTGAGCATTTATCGCTTGCATGGATACACGGCTCAAGTGGTGTTTGAGGCGGCACCCGTGGGACTGCACTCCAATGTGCGTCGGCTCGTGGTCACATGGAAGTTGTCCAACTGCTTGTGGAGAAGGGAGCGGACATAAATGCGGGAGGTGAGCATTTCTCGCTCGCGAGGATAACACGGCTCAAGTGGTATTTGAAGGCCCCTTCTGCACTGCACTCCAAGCTGCGTCGACTAATGGTTTCATCGAAATTGTCCAACTGCTTGTGAAGAAGGGGGCGGACGTAAATGCCCAAGGTGAGGATTCATCGCTTGCGAGGATACATGGCTTAAGTGGTGTTTGAAGCCACCAGCGAACAAGGGACTGCACTCTGTGCTGCGTCGTATTGGGGTCATATCGAAATTGTCCAACTGCTTGTGGAGAGGGGGGCGGACATAAATGCCCCAGGTGAGCATTCATCGCATGCGTGGATACACGGCTCAAGTGCTAGTCGAAGGGGGGCCCAAAGGGACTGCACTCCAAGCTGCTTCGTTAAAGGGTTATATCAAAATTGTTCAACTGCTTGTGGAGAAGGGGGCGGACATACATGCCCAAGGTGAGCATTTCTCGCTCGCGAGGATAACACGGCTCAAGTGGTATTTGAAGGCCCCCATGGGCCTGCACGCTGGGCTGCGTCGAATCACGAAGTTGTCGACTACTTGCGCAGAAGGGGGGCCACATAAATCCTGCCAAAAAAGAGCATTTATTGCGTGCGAGGATACATTTCGGCTGGTGTTATGTTGCAGGGCATATGTATAGGAGTCGCGAAAGGCTGGTGTGATTTGATTTTGTAACTTTTATTTATTGGGTCGGTCGGAGATGGGACGAGGGTGGGCAAGGAAGGAGAGGACGAGAGCGAGTGGGATGCCTGACAACACGCAGCCCCCAGAAGACAAAAAATGCTCAAAGTTATAATTAGTCGATGCATGGTGAGATGCGACAAGGCAGGAGGATTCAATTCGATTGGATTCGAGGGTTATTTTGATTCACTGGTTGTTCGATGATTAGAGTTTTGAGTTTTGAACGTAGTGTTGGGGTCTGTTGGGGTTTGCCAGTGAGTGTTGCGGTGATGATAGGGAGGGAGTGGGGAGCCTGAGAAGGGAAACAAAGTCCAAGCCGAAGCCGAATTTTTTTTTTTTAAAAAAAATGGAACTTGAAAGCGGCGGCTTGGCGAGGACTCCGCGGCGAGAGTTTTGGTTTTGGTTTCGCGGTTAGCGTTTTGTTTTGTTTCTTTGACTAATCGCGTTCGGTGTGGAACTGAGGAACCGAACGGTGGGCTGAAAACGCTGCACATCTCATGAGGGAGGCAGGCAGGGATTCGGAATCACTAGTACAGGAACTTGAAGACGGGAGTCGAAGTCGGAATAAGACAACATGTAGGAGTTACGAGAGAGAGGCTCATTCGATTTGATTTGATTTGAGTTTGTTCTGTGGTCGGCTCAGGAGAAG
Organism: Mycena galericulata; assembly: GCA_029289565.1. Lineage (NCBI taxonomy): Eukaryota > Fungi > Basidiomycota > Agaricomycetes > Agaricales > Mycenaceae > Mycena > Mycena galericulata. The sequence continues at coordinate 163,794 of JARKIA010000237.1, forward strand.
GGTTTGTTGGGCTAGGGTTGAACGTTGAAGTGACTCAGAGGAATTTGGCGGCCGACAGCTCCTGTCGCCGTCCTCGACGTCGGACGGCCGAGGCATGACTCACTCTGAAACGTTGACCCGCGAGCCGTCTCTTCCATTACCTCCGCAAAGCAGCACGCATAGAAACGCGAAGCACGAAGCACGGGGCGAGCGACCGCATTTATTGTACTAGCTCGTGGAGGTGGACGTGGACGTGGTGGTGAAGGGAAGGGAAGGAATCAATATTGTCCCTGCGACAGAACAAAACAAATCTCGACATCGAGATCCTTCGCACACGGTGGATGACGGTTTATTTTGAGCTGGGGTTTTTTTATTGAGAAGGGATAGGCAAAGAAGATGGATTTGGGTTTTGGTTTGGTGGGTTTGGAAGAAAGAAAGGATGTACAGCGGTCTCAAGGCGGAGGGAGATTGGGATACTTGTTGTAGAGTGAGTGAATGTTGCTTATCGATGTGTGCTTGCGGCAGGGAGTGGTACGGGTGGAAAGACGATGAGCGGGTGAGATGTACAGACATGGTCCACTTGCATGGGTTACTTGACTTGTTGAGGTTGGTTGGATGTGGAGTGTTGGTTGGCTAGTTCCTGCGAACGGTGGGGTTCGATGAATATTTTGAGTTGAGTTGAGGTGAGCTGGGCTAGCCCACTAATGAAGGCGGGAGGGGAGGGAGACATATATAATGAGTCTACACGACTCGGCGCGGCGCGGAGTCGAGCCCAGAGAAGGTGACGCAAACGAGGACTCGGGGAACGCAAATGAGGACTCGGGGCAAGCCAAGAAGGACTTGGGGCGAGACAGGATACATATGACGCGTCGAATGAAGAGGAATCGAGTCGAGTCGAGTTGAGTGATTTTGAAGGTTGGTTGGTTGGTTGGTTGGGAATTGGGGAGATTGGGACGCAGGAAATCAGGATGATTATTTATCGTAGGCGAAATTTGGCTTTGGGGCTTGAGATGAAGGGCGGGAGAGAGAGAGGTTTGAGGGCATTGTTTTTTGCCGCGCGTTCAAGTTGAACAACATTATGGATGAGTATGAGACTGTACTTATCATGTCGGTAACGCGTTTATCTTGTCGCGGTGCACGGGTCCATTTGATCAATCCCTGCTATGTTTCTAATCCAAGAATGTGGTGCCACATTCCAGAGGACTCACTACAAGATTCCAGGCCATCCTAGATCAACCAGCATGACTGTCGTGCTGAATTACCTGGATGAGCAGTCAGATCTAGTCAGAGTCGGAAACGGCGTCGCTGCAAACTCGGGTTTTGAAATCAGTCGAACTGAGTTCTCTGTTCATTTTAGAGTTTGGAGTGATTGGTGATGAATACCAGTGTCCCAAATCGATGCAAGATTTTTCTACCAGGCGAGATACAAAACACATAGACTACAAAGAAAATAAAATGCCAATTCCCGCACCCGATCACGCACCCGATCATGCACCCCAGATCTATGCGTCCAAAGACCAGTTCGCTGCCTACCTTCATTCACTGGTCCTGATGCCGAACGTCCGTAATGGCAATGCGATTGTGCATTATTACTTGGATCTTGTGGAAGATCGCGGCTGTGAGTGATTATTAGCTGTACTTTATACAGTGTAGTAGGGTTCCTTGGATGACAACTTTGATGTTTCCCCCGTAGAGCTTGCAATCAATTACAGAAAATCCTGAATTTAATCATGTACATACTAGAGTATCTCTGATGAAAATGAAGATCGCATCTCTATTCAAATTACGACTGATAAAGGCAGCGAGGTCAACGAGGTTCACAAAGTTCATGAGACTCTCCGGTATTTCTAACGCCGTTCATTTTATAAATCTTCATTTACAAGTCCCAGTTCCGAAGCCGCACCTGAGTATAGCCTTCCCGACTTTCTGGCTGGCGTCAAGCAAGGGAGCACCAAGAATACACCCATAGAGGGTTTCTGGCGGTGGCTACGAAGCGGCGAAGGTATATCAGTCAAGCAAGTATTGCAGGAAGGCAGTGCATCGGGCTATTTCCTACCGAACGATATTGTCCATCGGTACGGTTCAATTATTTTGTTCTTTCACCGAGTTCTCATAAACACGTACAGCAACGTCTTCTACTGGCTGTGGGTGCCGATTATCCAGCTGGGCTTGGACACCTTCAGAGAGTACTGGAACAACCACACCATCACCTCCTCCAAGAACAAGAAAAACCCGAGCGGTTCCTGCCCCAACAACATGTTCCTGAACCCAACATCGGTACGCGTCCTGGCCAGGGACTGCCAGATCAAGGTAAATCCAGCAACGGTGGCTGAATTGAGAGAGGCATATGGCGGAAAGGAGGCAAGAGACAAGGCTTACCGATTCATATCTCGGGAGTTTCAGTTCAACGCTGACCTCATTCATGAGAACTTGGGTGTTGCTAAACCCAATCTCACTAATGGGTGGACTATTTTCAAACTGATGGTCGCGAAGATTGAAGAGCTGAGGTTGGCTGGAGATGACACTCTTGGGTTAAATTTTGAGTTGTAATATGAATGCACATCCCATGTTTGCTTGCGCCCAGTCCCTTGATATCTCACAGTAAATATTTGAATGCATACAAATACTCTTAAAAAGAATAATAAAACAGTGGCTATTCTGAGAATCGAACACTCAACCTCCGGTTCGATCGAAATCGAACCGGGGACTTCTCGCCTTTCGTAGCGAGTGGGAGATTGGCGCGCGCGGTGGCCCCCATTTTTGGACCGCCGCGGAAGATTTCGTTGCCCGCAAGCGTCGTGGGGAGATTTCAGGCAAGTTTATCAGAGTCGGTGGAATTCCGTTGTCACTGATTGAGACGCTCCAGAATCGTACTACTGGATGCCGTACTGGAATCCGCACAAATGGTTGCGTGACCAGGCGCAAGCCTTCTAACGGCGTAGCGCCCTTATTCGTTCATAGAACTAAAATTATAACAATTCGACGACCTTTTATTTCCGGTATTTGACATTTCACCCCGCGCAACTGCGGTTCACACTACGAAGATCTGGACGGACGCGTGAAACGAATGCACTAGTACCTGCGGATCGCCCGCATTTACTCGCGGTGATCCCGTCCCGCTGATGAAGTATGGTCGATTTTTTTGCCCCTCCGTCTCGCCATACGGCCAGGTGGGTCCGCGCCGTTGATCGTACCTGACTCAATTGAAGGGACGTTTTCCTTGCAAGGATCGCGCAAGTGAGCACGGATGCTTCGACTGTAATAGGTATTTTTGTGCAGATGCCGCCAAGATGTAAACTGCGGTCCTTTTCCGGAATTCAACAGTTTCGATGTAAAGCGTATGTGGCAATCCTTCAAGTCTCTGCAACCACCAGTGAAATCTACTCGCCTACCAACATCACGGGCACCCTTCGAGCATGCAGCTATAAACGAAGTCAGAACGCCTTCTAAATGCTACATGGTCGAAAACTCACGTTCCCCTCTTGAAGATTCCATCGCGTCTCCTGGCTTCGCAGCAGCGGTACGGGGCGGGGCCTAGTATGTTGTGCAAACATAAATTAGACTGGTCGGGGAGTAGTGGTGTGGTTACATACACGCCTGCAGGTAAGGTCTTATGAAACCAGTTTCACGGCGCGTCAAAGAATAATACGTACCTCAGACGGTCCACCTGGGCGCGAAAGTTCAGTCAACGCGGGCGCTAAGTACGGATGGATATTAGGGGCAACGCACAGGCTGCGCCTAAGCCACTCTGAGGCATGGATAGAACGCCCTGTCCGAGGACGAGGATGGCGAGGATGGCGGTGGAGAGCAGCTTGGAAAACATTGGGTAAAAGTAAAGAACGTTGGTGGCGAGTCTATTATATAGCTGGCTAGCCGAAAGTAGCTTGGCATCAACGGTTGAAACGGGATGCGGGATAACCCGCTCCGACGGGGTGCAAATTTAGTTCCTGCTATCCAATGCTTTCGCAACCTCACTGTTAAGAGGAAGGGGATGAAATTTCATACTTCCCGTCGATGCTTAGGGGGAGGAACTGCATGTTGTTTGCGACGAAGTTCGAAGTGGAAATGAGTTGGAATTACATTAAATGAGTCGTGAGAGACTTGCAATGTTGCATGATCGCCTTGGTGATCAGCCCGCAACCATCAACATCAGTGGCAGTGCGTGAGCACTCTTCCCGCCAGGCACGCACCAGCTCAGGCACATCGTGCAACCCTCGTGGACTGAATTTACTGAACTGGCAGTGAACACCTATACTCGGTGATCCATCCTGTCGCTATGAAGATCCTCGTGTTGGGATTCTGTCGCACCGGAACAGCTTGTGCGTATCTAGCTAGCGTCCGACGCGACTGTCCAGGATATCAGGCTGAATGAGGTCCTCTTAGCGATGCGAGCGGCGCTAGCGACTCTGGGCTACGGAAATGCACACCACATTGGACGAGTCATGGCAAATCCAAACGACGTAGACGCCTGGCGAGCAGCGATCGACGCGAAATTCCACGGACAAGGGAAGATTTTATGTGAGCGCGAAGAGTGGGATCAGTTGCTCGGAGAGTATCAGGAAAGCTCAAACTCTGCATGCTTTCCGTTCTTTATTGAGAATTTATGTGATTAGGCAGTTGCAGACGTACCTGCAATCCTCTTCGCGGAAGAATTGATAAACGCGTATCCGGAGGCTCAGATCATTCTGACGACTCGGGATTCGGAGCGCTGGTGGAAATCCTTTCGCGAGACTCTACTGGTGATGCTAGGGACTCGCCAAACTCGCTTGGCTCGGTGGCTGGATCCCAACGGATATGGCAAATTCGTACCCTTCGCGCGCCTCAACCTCGAAATCCTACTGGGGCCGCTCAATACGCTCAGCGAGGTGGAAGCCAAACGGCGCTACTTGCAATATTACGATAGGATCCGGGCCCTGGCGCCCAAAGAGCGGCTGCTGGAATACGAGATGGGGCAAGGGTGGGGTCCGTTGTGTGCGTTTCTGCGGAAGGATGTGCCGGACGTTCCGTTCCCGCACAGAAACGACACCACCATGATTTTGGAAGGGTCACGCAGACAGATGAGGGGCATTTATTGGCGTACTGCGGTAAGGCTATCTTTGCCTGCCGCTGCGTTGATGGCCGTATTGGTTTTCATCTTCCCGGGTAGATCGTGAAATGAAATTGTACATTGTGGCGTACCCTCGCTCACGTTTCCCGATGAAGTATGGCTTCCCTTTAGCAGGACTCGTGTGTTTCCTACATTCGAGACGGCGGACTCATCCGCGGGGAAATTAGGCTGAAATACCCATCATCATCAACGAGTGCGATCCCTGACAGACTCTGAAACGTAAGGGGCCAATACATGGCGAATGCACGGCGACGTCTACACACACACACACCCCGCCAAAAGTTAGGTATGTCCGCATATTAGCCGCTGCATCGCCAAGTACCCTCCGTGCTCTCCGTCGCCGCGTCCAGGAACGGAGCCCGAAAGCCCGGAGCGTGTACCTGTGGAGCACAGCACGGCTGCTCACCACAAAAATATCTATCTCATCCAATTGTCCAACAACCTACACATATGGTGTTCACTTTGCACATTTATTCCCGCACCACATTTTTTCGATGCGCACCACATTTTCTTGATGTGCACCACACTTTTAGCTGTCTTCCGAGCGCACAACATTTTCTGATTGCCTTATTGGGCATTTCGGCCGATGCCGGGTGATCAGATCAACGCACGTGCTGATGTTTCCACGCGTTCCAGTACACACAGAGACACACAGTACATCTGTTCTTCCGCGCTCGCCGTACACCGGGTTGTATGTAAGTTATTCGTAGGGTTTTAAAACATGATTTGTACACAGGGTATCCTACAAACCCGTTTATAAACTGGCCGGCTAGCATAAAGCTAGCATACCCAAAACACGAAAAAAAAATTCGGCCTCCTGAGCCCATGGCGGCCTAGTACCCACAGCTTTATACATGTTCCTTATTCACTGCAATTAGCTATAGTCCGAGAGGCTCCCGATGGTATCTTTGCCTGCGAGGAACCCTTACCCGCTAACAATTTGGTTATCAAATGTCAATTTCATCGTGGGTAGTTCAAATGAATAAACTGATTTAGTTGGCATCTTACAAGTCTCGGAGACTGGGATCAAGGGGGAAATAATACTTTACCTGGTGCCCAAAAGATAAAAACCGGGCATTTCGTCCGACCCATTTAAAATGTGTTTATAAACACCTACTTATAAACTGGATTAAGGCCCTACTACACCCATCAGTAGCATAGCACATCAGCAGTGATAATTAAAGCCTTTGGGTGGAATCTCTTACGTGCGGAGGAATCAGCTATACCGGTTGGCGGGAGGTCGAGCCCAGTTAGTTTGGCTATGTGTACGTGGCGACGCGCCTGAACGCGTGGAAACATCAGCACGTGCGTTGATCTGATCACCCGGCATCGGCCGAAATGCCCAATAAGGCAATCAGAAAATGTTGTGCGCTCGGAAGACAGCTAAAAGTGTGGTGCACATCAAGAAAATGTGGTGCGCATCGAAAAAATGTGGTGCGGGAATAAATGTGCAAAGTGAACGCCATATACACAAAATTGACTCAGTCTCACATTTAGTGGTTCCTGGCAAGGTTCCCGCTTTGATAATAACCGTCGATGCCAGGCAGAATTTCTGTCTAACTGAAACGATGGACTCCCGGGCAGATAAGTATCGATTCTTGTCACTGCCCCGCTGTAAGTAGTGACGCTGGCCGTCGCTGGAGCGACTTCCTCAGTCAGTGGCAATCCGGATGTGCTATGAAATGAAAAATTTGACGAGATAACTCCGGAAGTATGTACTAATTGGTACGTTCAATCTCGACGGCTGCCGCGGTTTACGTCATTTTCATTACGCCTTCCCCAAGTATTTTCCTCCCCTGCCCTCTGGTATATAAAGGCAATGGTTAAGGACAGTTCGTTGCATTAACACAATGTTGCTTAAGTTCCTCTCCTCTGCTATCGTCGCAATCCTTGTCTTAGGCCAGGGAGCGCTATCCGCACCCCAGACCTCGAGCAACGTCTGTACGTACTTCTTCATACAATACCACGGAATACTCACTAACTGAGCCAACGCAGGCGGAGGGCCAACGGTAGGCGCCATTTTCATACCCACCTTGCTGTCGAGTTAATCAATTCATGTTTCTGCCCTAGGATCCGCCATGTATGAATTCCCAGTCCATGGAACTTAATGAGACTAATTCCTCATGAACAGGCCCCTACGACGAGATCTGCTGCAAGTACCTCACAGTTCCACCGAGACTTACCGGCTTGTGAGTACGCATTTTGTATATTCATCAGCTATTTGACTTTTCTGGAAGCTGTGGGCATATTTGCCCTCTGTGAACTATGGGGTATGTAGGATTCTGGGGACGAAGTGCCGTTGAAGAGTTAGAAATACGATTGTAAAATGCAGAAGAAACGCTACGCCTCTACTACTTTGACACCGCCCTCATTCCCGCGTCCCTCGGCCTCCCCTCGTTCATGAAGCGCTGTTAGTGGCTGAGACACGTTCCTTGCTTGACGAACGAGGTTCGGAATTTAATTGAATGGAGCCGGGGTTCGACTTCCCGTCGGTATATAGAGATGATTGTCAAGAAACCATATTTTTTGAGTTCCTATTGCCGTTAGGTATGCAGGTGGTGAAACCAGTGTTTATTTTCTTTCCACCACAGCAGTGATGCATACAGAATTTAACCTCAAGATCTTATGTAACCGTGGTTCAAACGTTCAAGACTTCATGTTCATTCATTCTAATTCCCTCTGCCAAAGCGTCAACGTGACCCATCCCCACGGCTGTTGCTCCTCTGTGCCTGGTCAAATGATGATCGCGTACTCACCGCTTGTGTCTACCACCTGCCTTGCCGGAATAACCTTGGGCAACGTGCTGGTAAGCCAAACGAGGTTCGACGTTCAATTTCAACAAGTTGACAGCTTGAACAGAAACTGCGCCCGCTGACCTCTCTTAATGTGCCTGAAACTCGGGGAGCCCGGGAGTTTGTACGAGACAGTCCCATGGCCGATTTCTGTCACTTGCGGGGTATGTATTTACCCGTGGCGTCGTCTCAATTATTTTCGATTATTCACGGGAACTGTTCCTCTTGATGGGTTAGTGTCACCGCGGCATTCAGTGTTGATTTCCAACTGGCAAACAATCGAGGTCCGACAAGGCTAGGTCTCGAGATTCAAAATAGTAAATCCGACTGAAAGGTAGGCGCCCGCCCGAATATTATTGCCAAGGCGAATGTTCTGATTCTTACCACGCCTGCTACGGTTGAGTGCGCTGCGGCGGTTTACTACAGTCGCAATTTATATTTCATTTGGCTGAGCACTCAGGGAGGCATTATGTGCTAGGCTTGAACATTTGAGATAACCGCGAAAGTATTAATTGGTACGTTCAAACTCGACCGACGGTTGCATTGATTTACAGTAATAGTAATACACTTACGCTTGCGGGCCCCACCCCGAGGATCTCCGAGTCCTTAGTCTGCGCTCCGGTACATAAAGGCTGCGGTTGAGGGCAGTCTCCTTCACCACCACAATGTTTTACAGGTTATTCTCCTCTGCCATACTCGCTCTCCTTATCCTAGGCCAGGGAGCGCTGTCCGCACCGCAAACCTCGAGCAACGCCTGTAAGTACTTATCCCTGCAACAATTCGGGATGTTCGCTGACTGGACCCACGCAGGTGGACAGCCGGGGGTAGGTACTCTTTTCACACCCTCACTCAGAGTTAATCCACATCCCGGATCCCGGCATAGGACCCGCCATGTACGAAATTCCTCTCCACATCGACTAACTTGAATGAGACTCAAGGCTTATCCCTAGGCCCTCCCGGTGAGTTCTGCTGTAGACCACTCCCAATTCCATCGCGGCCTGGCTTGTGAGTCCGCGCTCTGCATATGGTCTTCGATGGCTACTTGACCATCCTTGAAGCTGTGGGCAAATTTGCCCCGGTTGAACGTTGACCACAGATGTTCCGTTCAGATGTAAAATGTGGTGACGCAGTGCCTTTGAACTTGGTTTCCCCGTTGATACTCCTGGGCCGAGGTTGGACTACATTTGGGACGGCGCAGAGTAGAATCCAATGCCATGCATTTATGTACACAATCCGACGACCATTCATGTTTTTCTTGCATTTGCACTGCGTCGCGGCAGGGTCACCTGAAAAGGTCGGGGACGACCCGAGTCCAACTCTACACACTGGTTTCTCTCTTGATACAAACGAACACGCTACGTACATTCCCTTAAACATAAAGCCCGCCTCCGCACTGACGTATATTTTCACTGCCACCCGCGCTTCTCCCAATCGGCCACCGTATCGCGCGCGGTTTCCTCCATGGTGCGGTACACGGTAAACTCGATCTTCTGCCCACTCGCATCCGTCGCTGCTTTACTGGGGTCATTGGTCATCCCAAGCAACCGCTCGGCCTTGCGGTTATCGTAGCGGATTTGATGCACGACATCCTTCCCCGACCCCGGGACACCCTTCTGGTATTTGGCCGAAGGCGGCGCAGCGTCCACTGTGATGCGATTCCAGTCAGTAGTACGGATATGGAAAATAAATGGGAATTGAGTGAAGGAGGAAGCATGAGTTGAAAGAGGGAGAAAAGACAGAAACTCACGCCAGTCCTGCCACACGAACGGGCCGGCAGACACGATGATGCGCTCGCCGCCGGCATTCTCTGCGCGAAGGGCAAGAACGTGCGCAATTCCGAGGTCGCGCACATCGATCCAGCAGCTACCGGTGCGGAGCATCTCGGGTTTCGCCACCGGCTGCGTCAACGTATCGTAGAAGTGGCGTGCAGAGGTACCAAGTGCGGATGCAGTGGGGACATCGTGGATCGTTGGCTGCGTTGGGTAGAATTACATCAGAGCGATATTGAGTGTCCGGTGCGTAGTGAACGCACCCCGAATACGAAAGGCGGGTTCAGCACTACGAGGTCCCACCCAATTTCGCCATGGTCCTCCACGAATTGCCATGCAGCTATGATATCTTCAGCATCTGGATAGAGAACGGCGAATCTACTGGCAAACCTCGCTCGGCCAGAGTCTTGGACGCGCGATACTTGTTTATAGGCGACGCCTCATCCGGCGATTCCTTGACCAGCTTCGGTGCTTGCTGGTTCCAGTTTTCCTCATTGAAAGTCTTGGGCTCGTCGAGCACCTCCAGCACGGCAGCACAAGATGAGGTGATGACGATGCGTTTGACGGATTTCCTGAGAAGCAGCTGCCGCGTTGATCAGGTCGCTCAGCGATAAGCCGTGGACGCCTACCCGTATTTAAGGGCACTCAGCAGAATACCTACGGTTCCCTTTATAGCGGGTACGATGAAGTCTATATCCGCCCAAAATGTTATCGATGGAATTTGGAACACTGTAAAAAACGCACCGTCGGGTTTGGAGTCCTCTCTCAAATGAAAAGGCGAGGCTGTATGTTCAATCGCATCTACCCCCTTAACTGCCTCGTCAAAGGCGCCGTCCTCGGAAATATTTTGAAACGGAGTAGACAAGACCCTGCGCAACGGCGTACCTCAGTGATGTCGGGGACAACGACGAGTTCCAACTTGTCCCCATAGGAGCGGAAGATCTCGCGCAGCGGAGCCGCTTTATCCTCAGAGCGAACTACGCCGCGGACAGAGTATCCTTGCTTCAGGAGCTCGCGCACGACCCACTTCAAGTTCGCGACCGTCAGTGTGAAGTTCTCATTCCTTTGGAGAGTGATTTACAGCGGCTATGAATCCATTGGCACCGGAGACCAGGACTTTCCCAGACTGCACGGCGGGCATGGCTCCTTGGATGTCGACGGTATGAATGCGGTGAAGGTAGGTGGGAGTCTGGAAGAGACGGAAGCCCGTGTCACGCAAAATCCCGGGCCGAATGGGGACGCGGTCACGGGCCATGGTTGCTGTAACCAACGAATTCTGTGGGACCGCGTCTAATCCTTTGATTGAATAATTTCTGGACTGACACTGGCAGTGACAGGGCCGCAACATACTTGATTTCATTTTAGGCTCTTATCTCCCCCTTGTCACTTTGACGTCATGCCTTGAACTAGAGTGAAATACTTATCGAACAAAATAATCTTCTTCGACCGGCAACTTGATTTGATTCCTGCATGATGACATCGGTCCTTCACTGTGCGGATTCTCCCAAATTCGAAATCTCAATATTCCTGATTCACCATACATATCATATCCCCAACAAACTGGTTCTTCAGGAAATACGATGAGTCACTGCGTTCAGCCGTGCCGTAGACCGGAATGGTCTAGCGCGTAGGACGTCAGCTAGACCGGAAAAAATCACTGTCTAGGCCAGTTTTGATCCGGTCTAGCCGACGTCCTACGCGCTAGACCATTCCGGTCTACGGCAGGGCTGAACGCAGTGAGTATTTCCATTTTTCCAGGTCAGATTCGTATTGGAGACATACGTAGGTAGGTATATTTCGGCGCATAGTGTCGAAGCGATCATTGATATTGGACCGGGTAGAATCGATGGAGTGTGCCCCTGAGGTGTATGGTAATCAGGAATTAGGGAAGGCGTGAGTTATATGTATCTAAGAGCGGGGATTCACATTTATAATGTTCAGCGTTATGGAAGAAACGAGGGAGTCGGTTCCCGTATTCATAATACCGGTCTGGACGGCCGTCTGGTATGGTTGAGTGATGAATCCAGGCAACAAGAAATTAGAGTGTGTAGTGTTGACCAGAAGTCCTCTGTAGCGTATGCGAATCGGTCGTACTCACACTGTCCGTGGATATCGTCCTATTAGTGGAGGATGAATCCCGCGGGGGAGGTGTGAAAAAGACATGATTCGGCTTACGAGGTAGCCTGGTGCGCAATAGGAACCGAGGGATAAAGCAATATTCACCATCTGCACCGCCGACGATGAGTCTTACGAGCGTAATCTGGAACCTACGAGGAACAATGGAAGGTGAAGGACGGAAATAGAAGTCTCGTGGAATTTGTAGAATTTGGTAGGATGGACTGAGAGGGGAGAAGACTAAAACGATAATTTATTCCAAGATATACGAGGGCTTTTATACCCTGGAGAACAATGTGTGTATACATCTACAAACAGAGAAGTTGAACAATGAAGTTCAACTCGTGTCAGACCAGCTGAGACGTGCTTCACTACACTGCTATGCGTCGCCATGCCAGTTGCTGTGCATCTCCATGCCAGCCTCTCAACACGCAGTGCATTACCATGCTAGCTTCCCAACGGCCACGTATGTGCAACGTGTCGGCTTGTTGAGCTATTCCAACAGAATTCACAGAGTTCCCAAAGGACGGTGCAGTGAAGCGTTCCGGAGCCAAACGCGCAAGTAACTGTCGGATAGACAGGTGTCGGCTGACTTGTAGTGTCGAATGGTGGGTATGAGTCAAGCGGCGAGCTGGCCGATTGTGATCAGGTGAGGACGGCGGAAGCCCGATAACTTCAGCACTCCGGGAGTAACCAGCACTTGATGCCTCTGGGAAGACGACGCTACTATATCGTATGAAGCTAGGTCACTCGCAGATGTACATACAACACAGTCACTGTGTGAAGAGTGAGATCAGGGACCGGGACAAAAGCTTGGTTGAAAAGCTGTGGTGGGTGGGGAACGAGCCGGTTTTCATTACAGCGTCTGATTAGAGAGCAATACTTTAAGGAGGTGAGTGTGAGACAAAATGTGCTTTTGCTTCGCTCCGGTAAAGGCAGATGGTGAAATGTGTAGAAATGAATGTACAAGACTATGTCACAGTTGATGGAAGGAAATGCACATGGTGCGCTGTCTTTGTTGAGCTCCCTGGACACACATTAATCTATTTGCAAGTCCAATTCCAAGCCGACAGCACTACTAAAAATGCAGTCAGTTCGAAGATAGTATCAGGGTCCTTCAGCGGGAGCTTACGAAGATGGTGCGCCGGTCCTGCCCAAGCTAAGGTGAATGTATGAACGGAGAAGGACAGGTGCACACTTACGCAGCCGCGGTGGTCGTAACAGAAGAGCTGCTGTTACGCAGCAGGGTGTCGAGGACATTGATTGCGGCACCTGCGAGGGTCACTGACCCCAAGTCCTTCAAAGCGCTTGTTACGACTCCTAAGGGGATGGAAAACCGAATAGCTAGTTCCCTTTCGCTCACGCTATTGACATATGCGAGTAGCGTCTTTACCTCGGCCTCGCTAAGATCGCCAAAGGTGCCTCCGCTGGAAAGATAAGGTCAGTGGTTGTGGTAATTTGGCACGATTGTGGGCAAAGTGTACTTGAAGAGTTTCCTAAGGATGGAATCTATTTCGCTTCCAATGGCTGATCCAGCTTCGCGGAGGTGAGCTCCATTCGATAATGGATTCTGAGCGAAGAAACATACCCGCTCCAGTAACTTCACAAACAACTTTCCCAGCAAGATCCGCAAGGCCGGCGAGTTGGTTGGCCGCGATCCCTTCCAGTTTTGCGCCGAAGAAGCCCCCAACCAGATTTTCAATGCCGCCCTCCCCTCCAAACAACCCACCAACGCGGCTAACGACATCTCCCACAGGAATTTTCCCAAAATCTATCCATCAAACGATCGTCAGATTTATTTACCACAATAAAATTCACTTACCGTCCGGGAGCGACGGAGCAGCATGATGTATATTATTATTCGTCACGTTACTGGTGAATCTTCCGCCTTTGACGACGAAGTGGTGGGATTTTGGGAAAAAAGCGCCCGCATATCTGATTTAAGCGCCGGTGAGATAAAGCCGCTCCGCAGTGCGATATGTAGGCTCACGAAGTGGATTCAACATTGACCCTCGATTCGAAGCTGTACTGGGCATCCGAAGGCAAGTCGTCGTCCATGGACAATGGTGATGAGAGCAGAGAAGCTAAGCGTGGGGTGGCAGCATTCTCACCATATTTATATCCTTCTAAAACATATATGCTGTAGTCAAGCTTCTTCGCACTGCAGGATACAGCCTGTTGTTCCTTAAATAGTAAGCCACGTGTCCAACTGTAGGCATTCGAGATCAAGTTCGTAGTGGAAAAAGGCCGGTAATGCTCACACAATTTATCTTTTGGCTTTAGGTTTCAGAACGCAGGTCGAAATTTCCGAGGTCTACCATTAACAGCAGCGTCCATTCGTTCCATTGTTCTATTAATTTTCCTTGTCGAATGGCCTCCCGCCAACTCAATATTTTTCGAACCTGAACGTGCCGTCGTGCCGAGTCTGATCCACCGAATCTCAAGCGGAACGTTCCGAACAATCTGCAGATCTGCCGTGTGCATCCATCAACATATTTGACCAAGATTTGACAGATTGCCGTAACCAGTCCCCACGAGGTCCCCTTGTGCCTTTGCAGAAAACGGCCTGAACGACTTATGGCCCTTTGCTCTGCGTGTGGTACCTCTTTCTCTGGGACTCCTCTCCGCCCGGAGCCTTCCCAGGCGGCGCTGATCCAAGATCTGCTGCGCTCGCAGGCTGTTCTGGGCGCCGACCAACACCGATCGCTATTATCCTCCTTGTCAGAGCAGCTTGCACGATACGACGATGAAGTAGCCAGACTCAAGGATCGCATGAATGCTCTCCTTGTCGATCGGTCGATATTGCAGCGCCAGTATAACGGTTGCCACAGTCTTCTCGCTCCCATCCGTCGCCTTCCATCCGAAATCTTGGGCGAAATATTTGCGGTGAACTCCGCAGCCCTCTGGGACGCAGATATCGGAACCAGTGGTCCGAGAATGATGGACCGTCTTGTGCAGAGGCCTCTGATGAACTTGTCGCAGGTTTGCGCTCGATGGCGCGCAATCGTCATGGGGACCCCTTCATTCTGGACCCAGATCCAGTTGGACGGATTATTACTTCGTACACACACAACGTTATCCCGTACACATCCTCTCGCCGACCAGGCCATGAAATTTCTCCAGTCCACTCTTCAGCGCGGGGGCGATTTACCTCTTACAGTCCGCGTCACCAATGACACAACATCTCCATTGGACCAGTACCGGCCTGCATTAGAATTGCTCGCTCAACATTCCAAGCGATGGAGATTCGCGGAGATCAGTTGTTCTTTTGCAGAACTTCAATATTTCTCGCACGCGAAGGGTAAACTGCCTCTGCTGGAGACACTGTATCTGAACATTCAGGAAGCCGGGGCTGAACCGATTTCTATGTTCGAAGTTGCTCCGCGTTTGCGGAACCTCTTCATTGCAGGGGATCCACTCCCTCACGTGTCGCGGCCGTCCTCCGAACAATTACAGGTTATAGGGTACACGAACCTCGCATCGACGGACATCGCCACGGCCGTGTCTTCGATGTCCGCTCTCTCGCAGATGAATACCTTTCATCTACAATTTTTCCTCGACGATTGGACGGAAATCCGGTCTGCCAATATCCAACTCGCTATAACTCCCACCGCTTCGGATATTCGCTGTCTCTTGGTCGAAGTCGAGGGCGAATTCTACCGCCGACACTGCCAGCAAGCGCTGGACGAAATTGTCGCCAGCCTCACCCTCCCGCATCTCGAGGAGCTGAAATTCCGCTCTAAAGAGTACCCCCGCTTTCCCCTTGTTTGGACGCAGACCCCATTTCTTTCCCTGTCCACGCGCTCCGCCTTCCACGACCATCTCCACTCGCTCTCGATAGCCGACGTCCATATCACAGAAGTACAGCTCCTCCAGTGCCTCATCACCCTGCCCTCCCTCCGACAGCTGGAAATCTCCGATCACATCCGCCTTCGCGGGCGCGGAGTCAACTTCGTGCTCATCACTGACTCGCTGCTCCGCGCGCTGACATGGACCCCCGAGCCGGGCTGCCTCGTCCCGCGCCTCAACGTCCTCCGCATGCGATCCCGCCTCGAGTTCAACGAAGACGTGTATTTGCAGC
The DNA here is from genome assembly GCA_029289565.1 of Mycena galericulata. NCBI lineage: Eukaryota > Fungi > Basidiomycota > Agaricomycetes > Agaricales > Mycenaceae > Mycena > Mycena galericulata. Next base: position 179,637 of record JARKIA010000237.1, read on the forward strand.
TCGTGCGTTCCCGCCTCCGTCCTGGACGCACGGCGTCGGGAAACCCGTTCACCGCTGCGATCGTGCCGCACTCGGAGGGATGCCGGCCACTCGATCCCAGTGTCCACGCGCAATTGCGTGAGCTCCGAATACACAAGGAGTTGCTGTTCACTCTTTCGACGCCTGTGTGATGACTCTGTACGAGGTCCGCTTTTCCTGACCCGTACATAATCATTGATGCTCTTTACAGTCCTTCTCAAATGCCTCTGATATTTACAAACCAACTTCTCGTATCCTCGTATCATTCCATTCGCTCCCTTCCGGTGATTTTTCGCTAAAGACTGTCTGTGAATTAATATTGTACCTGGTTCCGATTCAATTGATTGAATGAATCCGTGGATGCTCGCCGTCAGGAAGCCTTTCAAAGATGGACTCTTGCGAGCCTTGTACTCGCGCTTCCAGAAATTATGTCGCTGCATCACAAACGACTTTCGACATTGCTTGTACATGGAGTAGACTCGTATAGCCGTAAAAAAACCATCTTTGACAGCACGGCGTCGCTACATCTCACATACAAGAGGAACACCCCTTGATTTACCCCGGGCAAAAATGTCCGCAGCTTCCGGATACAGGAACGTCAGATAGCCGTTGAGATCGTGTTCGAGACCGGACTCACAATCCAGTAGGCCGGGGTGGGAATGTGGCCAGTTTGCAGCAAAACTCGCCGTCAGGGCCTAGCGAAACGCATGAGGTTGATTAAACTCAAACATCGATATGGAATTCTTACAAGGCGGATCCTAGGTCGGTGACATAAATCAATTTCTCAACAGTGAGCTGGGTGTGAAAATAATGCCTACCGCTGGCCCCCCACCTGCAACGTCCCAATCAATGAACATCCAGCGTTATCACAGGGATGAGTACTTACAGACGTTGCTCGAGGTTTGCGGTGCGGATGATGCTCCTTGGCCTAGGACAACGAGTGCGAGGATAACAGAGGAGATCAACTTGTAAAACATTGCGGTGGAGGAGATCGTCCTCAACCTGTCCTCAACCCTGACTTTTATATACGAGAGGGCGGGGAGATCCTTGGGGATGGGTTCGCACAAGGCGTAATGGAAATGTTAGAAATCAGGTCAGCTGTCGAGACTGAACATACTAATTAATACCTTTGGAGTTGAATTTCCAATCAGAGCACATAATGCCTCCCTGCTTGCGGAGATCAATGAGATGTAAACTCTTGGACTGTACCAAGCCGCGCCAGTTGACAGTCACTCTGCCGCGGCAACCGTGATAATCATCAAACAATTGCCGTTAAAATAATTCTGGGGCGCGGCCCACCACTGGCCCACCGTTTCAGCTACATTTATGATGGCCCTGGTGACCTATTTTCAACCAGCATTTACGAAATCTGAGACAGTGTCAATTCGCTGGCGTTTTTGTTTTCGATCTAGGGTCACCTCGGTTAGTCGGACTTTACCGACCCCAGTTGTTTCTTGACGACACCGCGCCAAAATATACATCATAACACTCAACGCCGCCCATAAATCCCACTCGACGAGGCCGAAGACTGATTGCTCCCTTGTCTCAGTTCCATCCTTTTGAGAGGACGCCGCCGCAGCACGATCTCTACCCTACAAGCGACAAAGATCGGCCATGGGACCGGTGGAAACTCCCTAAATCCCCGAGTTTTGAGAACAATAATATAAATGCTTCCCGTCAATACGTCACCGGATTTCAAATTCGGTACACCCTACATAATATCCTCCCGGAGATTGCTTGACCGAGGCCGTTCCAGTTGGTTTGATACTTGTCTAACTATAATTTCGGTAAATCGGAGGGGGTGTACGATAGTCATCTGCTTGAATCTAAACAGCAAAGCTGCGTCCGAGCTCACGGTGTGAAGCCACAGGCACAAGGACTCGATCTTGTACAATGCATGTTTTATCGGTAAGGAGCGTTGTTAATGAGTACATACAACTTTAGTAGCATAGGTGTTCGGCCCGTTGGCCGAACGCCTACTTGCCGCGTGAATGCCTATGGCCTGTGGATCAGCCATCATACCATCAATGGCGGCATTCCAGCAAAACACAAGTCTTTTCTTCAACAACTTCTTCAATATACCTAGGGACCTAACCAGAACCCCAAACCTAACCAAACCTAACCACTCTAACCTCAAACTTAACCCAAACTTAACCCCCCGCGCACAGTGAATACCAAGAGGCAGCCACCGGAAGATGCCGAGACACAGCCTCAAAGGGTAGGGTGGGTCTGGGACTCCTTATTTCACTTTTTGGAATTTGGTCGGACAGCTCTGAAAATGTGTTTAGAAGGGTCGAAAAAAAATCGAGTTTTTTAGAGGTACATTTCCGCGTGGAACGGTGAAGAATGTCCATTCCATACGACAGAAATCGACTCAAAACACCGCAGATTCGTGCAGAATGACCTATATCAAGCCCAGATTTCAGTAGAAATTTCCCTTTTCGGTCACTTTTCCGGAAAAAATTACCCGATTTGGGTGTGGCTGTGCTCGGCTAATAGGGTAGGATGGGTTCGGAGGTCTTATTGCACTTTTCCGACCCTGTGTGGCAAATTTTAAGGACGGTTGCCTCTTGGTGAATACAGAGTTCGGTGATTTACCGAGTTTCGGCAGCCACCGGCAAATCGATCATTGCGTGATGCGCTCAAACTGATGGATACTCCATGGATAGGCGTTCGCGCCATCAATAGGCATTCCGCGCCATCAATAGGCGTTCGGTCAACGGACCGAACACCTATGCTACTAAAGTTGTCGTGCCTCGTTGTTAATCCCGAAATGCGGAAGGATATTCCCACGTAGACCGGCTCCAGGCACTGCACCGCTTTTGCCATCAGATACGTCCGCAACCTCCACCATGCAAATAGAACGAATCCCGCCTCTGCCCGCGCGAATGGGCCTGGCCTGCCACAAATGTTTCAAGGAGGAGGGTGTTCGTCTGTCCCGATGCAGCGGATGTCGCAGAATCTCATACTGCAGCCCCGGTACGCCGACTCGTGGCACGCCGATTTGTACGCTGACCGTCGCTGCATTCAAACCGCAGAATGCCAGAAGGTTTGATATTCTTCATGCGTCTCATTTTCTGAATCTCTTAGCGTTGAAACAGCTCGACTGGAAACCACACAAGCCTATGTGCAAGGCTTTGAGTGCCATCGAGAAAAACAATCCCATGGCGCTCGCAACTTTGTTTTTCTCCCTTCCCAACGAGCCCACTACGGATTTAAACTTCCTGCACAATCAAACCGAGGCTCATGGATCAAATATGCGCAGTTTTTGCGAACGTACCCTTGGACGGTAAAGACGGGGCTTGCCCTGATTCTGTTGGGATGCTGACGTGTGTTCTTGAAGGCGAGCTAATACGGCGGAATGCAATCTCATCGGGTGGGAGCCCCGATGCATGGTGTGGTATGTCACAGGAATTTACCCCGGATCGCACGATTTCATTGCCTGTAGTACCCGCACGGACCAGCTCATCCGCATAGAGGCCGCGAAAAACGGCACGACGTCCGAGCCCCTCGCCCACCTCGTTCCATGCCCGCGGTGCGATCTCAGCTTCTGCTGCTCGCCGGCGCACTGGGCCGTCGCACGCGCTTTGCACGATGGGCCGTGCGAGGACGGCCACGACGGCCTCTCGCACTGCGATATGAATCGCGAGGTGCGCGCCGACATCAAGTTCGAAGAGGTGATGGTGTCCGCGCACGATGTGTCGGGGCAATTCATGTGGGCGCCCGAGCGCACGAAAGCCGCCTGGTCCTCTTTGGCGGGGACAACTTGGGACGCGGAATTCGCCGAGGAGATGCGCGGCGCGATTGGTGTACCCGAATCTCGTCCCATGGGGCCGTGGATTCGTGCCGCGTCCGATAACCTGACCATGGCGATGACGATTTTGTATGCACTTGAACAGCTGAACGATACCGATGCCTGGACGACAAAACATACGCTTACTATCCATGTCAGCCCTATCCTCTATGTTTTCTCTTCGATTCTCACAACTCTAGATCCTTGGCGCGGCCTCGCGAGAAATAACGGGCTCGATGGTATTTGAGGAGATTCTTCATCGGCTGCCTCAGGTGAAGACATTGAAGGTGAATGCTATCGCCCTCCTTCTCGACGTGTAATACTAATTCTTCCCTTCAATAGCTGGTGTTGTGCGGTCCTGAAATGTCCGGTGGCCGTGTCCCCCGGATCATACCGCTAGATACCTGCCCGTAAGTCCGTCATCCAAAACCCGTTCACCGCTGCAATAATTTCCGGCAGAGACTGTACAGCGCAAGGCCGAAAACGCATCCACGAACATGTCTCCGAGTGCGTTCAACCTTTATTCGTTCTCGCTCCATCTGACTTCTGCGTTTTACCAGCACGTACCACGGCTTCGTCCAAGCCCAAGGCGCCAAGCTCGACAAGCCCGACCTCTGCATTGCCTTCAACTCCGGCGCGTCCCAAGAATCGATGCACTCTTGGCCCGCAACCTTCAAACTTCTCGTCGAGCGCAAGTTCCCCTCCGTGTTTACGGTGAGCGCTCCCCTCCCCGCCTCATCCTCATTCTCTCCACATACTGTAATAATATCTCTGTAGGCATTCAACCACGAGGAGGCAGAGGCGGAAGCTGCGCTGCTGCGGGCTGCGGGCGCAACATTGCACCCTGCTTTAGGGCCGGCGAAAAATCCGTGGGGCAGCGTCAAGGCTATTCCAGAGCCGAACAAGGTGTATGGGTTTTACGCAGTGAATGGGTGGCTAGCCGGTGGGTTTCGGTAATATTTTGCATGATGGTGAATTCGTAGGTCGCAAAACAGTTGTATAGATGAATAGAACCACAGAATCGAATTTTGCACGAACTCCAGCGGGGGCACACTCATTCGATCGTGTAAACTGTTACTGGAGTACATGGGGTTCCTGGTATGTTACATATATGTATAATCTCGCACTGTGACCCTGGTGTGCAGAATTTAAAGCAAGAATCGGGCTTTATGTGTCAACTGGGAGGTGGAACCAAGTTCCAGGCTCGCTTTGAGCCAAGTTCCAAGCTCTTTTTGAGCGAAGGGGCCTCTCTGTGCTGCCAAATCCGATCGGGCTTGTTTCTCAATCTGGCACAGGTTATGAATTCGGCATTTTCTCGAGGCAATTGGGGCTCACTTCTCCACAATTAGGTTTCCATCGCCTTCGGGAATTACCCGCTCTCCACCGGTCATGTGCGGACAGATAAATACCTGCCGCCATAAGGTCTTGAATAGATCTCACCTCCTCCACCGATAGCCTCCAAGTCTGTCCAGTCAGACCGACCTCGGAGATAACGGAAGAGGGGTAACTGTTCCGGCGTGCCTGAAGCATGGCGATAATTTCATTCTCTTCTGCGGAATATAGGGTAAGGAGCCGAACATTTGGAAGGAGCGATCCTTCCGAGATCTCGTCGAATGCCGATGTCAGGACGGAATCTGGGAGGAACACCTCAACCGCGGAATTGCATGCACGCAACCACGCTACCAGAGTTGGATTGTGGCGGCCTCGAATACGGGCACCGAAGAGTGAAAACCGATTTAGGGCAGAAAAAAATGATGGAACCTCGGGAATTTCTCCGTCAGGAACGTCCGAATGAGCGAGCGTTAAATCTTTGAGCGCTGGGAGGGAAAGCCTTGAAAAGAATCGCGCCGTGTTGGCCAGAGAACCGATCGCGAGCTCCAAAGTCTGAAGCTTAGGAAGCGATATATCATGCCCTGCGAGCTGGACGTCATCATCTGTGGATATCAATATGGTCGCAGTCGAAAGGGCAATGCACCGCGTGAGAATGTGATAGCATTCGGAGGCTGTGACTCTGAATGAGGAATCGAGGTCCAAGTGCGTAATTTGGTGCCATGGAATACCGAGAGATTGCAAATCCTTGTAGCCTGGATATCCGTATATCGAGACGCTGCGAATGCAGGGCGCCCCATCGAAAACTGTATATTCAGTGAGGGTGGTGGCCATATGGTTCTGATAATGTTTCAGAGTAAGGCTCTCCAAAATATTTATCGATCCAGGGGGCAACTCCAGGAAGGATTTCACCGCAGGATAAGAGGACAAAACCAGGGAGTGACATCGACGCGAGTATTGCGCAATGAGTTGATCGATACGAGAGTCGTCTATTTGAGCGTCGATGCTCAAGGACAATGTATAGTCTCCGCTGCGGGAAACCCAGAAGTCAAAGGCGTTTAGTACCCGCCCGATGTTGAATCTTGACACGGTAAATTTTATTCCAGTCCAGAGCTCGCGCGTGTCGAGCGCAACCGAGCGCCAAAGGGAGCAAACGTGACATATGACTTGGGGGCAGGGGGGAAGACTCGACCAGAGCGAGTTCAGGTCTGAATGCGAGTCCGAGGAATTATTGGCGCCAACACAGTGAATGAATATCTCACGAAGGAGATCGACAGGGAGAATTTTATGAGGAGCCAATGCGACACGGTATACATCAAGGGCTGGCAAGAGGGCGGCGAGCGCAACTTCGGTGCTCGAGTCGTTGGTCAACGAAAGTTGAGGTTTACTAGAGACATCAGTTCGAGAGAAAATTCCGCTGGGTTGGAAAACGCACAGGTTGAACATTTCTGTCCAATAAGATTCAAGTTCGAGGCCGAGACGGGACTCGAGATCGCAAATTTCAGAATTTAGGATCTGCGCATACTCTTCCTCCGCGCGAAGGAACCATTGACGAGCGACTATCGCTTGGGCATCCGGGAGGCACCTATTTTTCCATGACTTCACGTTTTCAAGGCTGAAAGGAGGGTCGGAAATCTCTCTGGTTTCATTGAGCTCCTGGCATGCCATGTTTGGAGCTCGACGAAGAGGTACGTACCCGCCGGGCTTCATTCTTGTCGATAATCTGCGGTCGGATTCACAGCTGGAGATCGACCTATCGAAAAGATCGAAGCCGAAATAATGTTCGAGCTTTCTAGTGGGAGAGCTGGCAGTGGCAGTGGCAATAGCGGCTGGAAAGACTCAAGAGTCAAAGAGACGTTGTCAGTGAGTCCACGTGGTAAGTACATGTATGTCAGAGATCGGACCGAGTGCCGCACGCCTTGCGCACGCCCGTGTTTTGCGGACACGATGGATGGCGCTCGAACAACTGAAAGAAAAATGTCCAAAGTATGGTCCCCATAGAACATAGAACATAACCCAAGTACAGTATTGGGGGGAAAATTGCGCGAAATTACGCTACGTTACTTGTTGCCGAGCCCGTGCCGGCGTCTGAACCGCAATGCAAGCATTCTAGCCTCCAGAGGCGGAGAGCGACCGGGTTGATATTCAGCCATATGCAACCGGGTCATCCGATATCCACTGGCCATCAAGTATGATTATCATGGCAGGGACTAGGAATTTAATTAGACAACTTACGACTAAGTATCTATTCACACGTGGATCTCGACCAAGTCCGCTGCGTGCATATCGACCAACGCCTTCACGCGCGCCTGCGTCTGCAGGTTTTCAGGATCCGCGTTAAGATCTGCCGCGATCTCTCGCAAACCATCGCGCAATACGGAAGTATTGCAGCGCATTGGAAACATCCTGGGGCGAACGTATTCGCCGTTCTGAACGACGGCCATGTGGAGTTCCATGCGCCCATTGCTCTTGGAAGCGCGCGATGCGTACTCGTCGCAATGAACATCTGCAAATCCTTCCTCCTCGTCCAGCGCACAAACCTTAAGACGCATCCTGCCAGTGCTGCTGTATTCGAAGACCGTTATAAATGGCGTAGACGGGTGTTTCCGAATGAAGACGAGTTGGTAGAGAAGAATTTCAACTCTGTGGTGACTAGCGTCGAAGTCCAGAACCGTGCGCATAAAAGCCAGCTCGCGTTTCTTCAAGTACTCCGGGTGCCCTACGCGTGGCACACATTAAATTTCGGAGAATTGACTGGCGCAGTAACTCACTGATATCGAAGATCTGGATGGGCCTGCATCCTCGCCGATGCCCGCCCTCGCGCCAATCACGCGCTTGGCATGTTACAGAGCAGTAGTACACCCGCTCGCAGCTGGAGCAGCGCCTAAAATCTTGTTTCATACCAATGACACCGCACTTCAATGGGTTTGTGAGTTATCTGAATGCGTCATATAAACTCACCTCCATGTTGTCGCAAGCTTTAGACGACTTAGCCTTGATCGGGGAGTGGAGGTACTCCAGAAGCCTGATGCGTTCCTCCGCTACCTGCACCATATATTTCCAATGGGTGAACATCTCTGATGTCTTGAACTCCTCCGAATTCGCCAGGGCTTTAGCTGCGGGAAGTTCTGCTTGCATCCGCGCGACCACGGGAGCAAATAGCGTGCTCTGAGGGAGAATCGAGGTCAACAGATATTGTACCGGTTCGAGGTCGACTCGCGGCCGCACGACAGCGAAAATGAGAGCGCGGAAGAGACCGGCTGCGATCGCCTCCTCGACTGTGCGGTGTGATGGGATGGGGGTTTCTAGCTGCGAGAGCATCGATGCCAAGAGGCGGAGGAGTTGCTGAAGAATTTCGGCGCGATAATCGAGGTGGGTGCTGGTGAATGCACATGCGACCTTGACCAAGAGCGGCACGGTACCGTGGGCGACCAGGGATGTTGCCATAGGGCCGGTGGTGTCGTCTATATCGGTGATGAACGCAAGGATGCCGCTGAAGAAGAATTCGGTTCGCTTCGACATCGGCCTTTGCACCGCAGGGAGAAAGACCTTGAGATATTTGACAACAAGGGATGCCAATTGATCTCGACTTCCGCCGACACCCTGGATTATCTCGTCGAGGTTCTGCGGAAGGCGCCCCTTCACAATGAAGAGCAGGCAATGTGAAAGAGAAACGAATCCTGGGTCCTCCGGATCCGCCACTTCTTCACAGAGAAGGGCCCACGCCCGGCCAATCATGGCACGCACGCCCACCGTCTGATCCACAATTCGCACCGCTCCAGTGTCCCGCCATAGATATTCGATGAAAAGGATGATGTCCCGACATATCTGTTTCTCGTCCCGTTGGATGGGCCCTGGCAAGCGGTCTCTGTGCGCGTGTAGAAACATGAACCAAGGCCAAACGCGCAGCCACAGATCGCTTCCAGCCTCCAGTGGAAGCTTGCCGATCCAGATAATACAGTCCAAGGAGAGAATGGCACAGTGAACGGCGCCGCTGCGCAAAATTGGGTCCTCTCCGTCGTCTACGCTAGGAATCGGCGCGCAAAGGTTAGCATAGAGGGCAGGGATACACCCCTTGTATTCCTCGAGTGCATCCAGGGTTCCTCTTACTCGCAGAGTTTTCAGGGTGCGAAGCAAACGGTCCATAGCTGCCACGGATCCATTCGCAACGTCAGCGGCTAAGCTCTACAAACGGAGTCAGCGGAAAACGCATAGAAGAAAGGGTAGCACACCCGCAATGGTAAAGGCAGAAGTGCCAAATTGCGAAGTTGCAGAGCAGGATGCATGGCACAAGAACGACTGGGCGAATGGTCTTGCAAACTGCTACGTGGTGGGCAAACGCAAAGAGTCGATGATGGGAGTCGGCAATCTAGCCATCACCTCCGTCTGTCGCAGCGCGCGTTCACGAAAGCGCCCATGACCGTCAAATGCGAGGATCCCGGGGAGATGAGACAGAAGAACTGGGCCCAGAAACGATGGAACCAGAGCTCGAACTCGGACAACGATGAGACGGCTGGATTTCTCAGACTGGTCCGTGCGCAAAAGGAGGCGTCATGTGAGGCTTGCCACGTGCACGTGCCCGCACCTTGCGACTTTCTCCCATGAAGGTGGTAGGCCGACGAGCGGCGGGTCACAAACAGAAATTTTGATGGAACTCGGTGATCTGAGCAGCAGCCCTGGGCCGTTGAAGATTTTATTGGCAGGCTCGAATCCTAAGGCCTACGACCTCATAGCTCTCGTACATACATAGGAGTTCTAAGCTGAATTTCAACTCATTCATGAGGCTGAATACAAGCCCCGAAGACCATGCAAAACAAATGAGACGCATTCTCGACGAGCCATACTAAGCTTTCATCCTCCGAAGATTGGTAATGCGCCCGGCGATGGGCTTTGATTGTGGCTTCCCGAAAGTCTACCATACGAGACTATTGAGTACAATAAAAACCATTTGGCGACAGCCTCCGTACCCATAAGCACAAACAATTCTGTTTGCGAATTATCCTGGCTGTTGCTACTGGTGGTGGGCAATCCCGATTGTTCCGCCGTGACGATCACGTGAGGCGTCAATTGAGACTCGATCAATTTTCCCTGACCCACCACCGTTTCGAGTGGTTTGACACGAGTTCTGCACATTTTCTCAGATTTAAGTACTCAAAATGTAGATAATATGTATTCTTACCCCCTGCCTTGATACCAGATATACCCCTTTTAAATTGAAACTGCAGGAGCGTGCCGAGTGGAGAGCTGTTGTACGTAGTGCCGACTGCCAAGAAACCAAAAAATCGAAACTGAGCCCCGAGAAAAGTTAAGGGGCACTTGAGAGACCCTATTATGATATCTTGACTATACACAGGCCTTTTGAGTGTCTCTGGTCCATAAACAGTGTGTTGGGTCGTCAAATCACTAATCTGATGGTAAGCTTAAATAGGCATAAATTTCATGACTTCCGATCCGCGAGCACATTTTTTGCCTTCCACACTCAGATTCTGATTCGACTTCCGTAGCAAAATATGTTCACAAGACCCATACCTGTGTTTTGTTCGGGGGGATTCTTGAAATATGACGATTGGCCTCGAAAAGACACACTTTGATGGATACTTTCCGGATGTTTTTATCAATTTGAAAGATTGAAACAATTCCCCCGAACAAAACACAGATAATGGCCCCATGAGCATTTTTTATCTTTCGCATATATACCCATCGTGTCTGTGCACGCCAGAAAATGTGTTGCCGCAACTGGGTCAGTCAAAGTGGCCGGTGTTCCGGCAACTAAAGCGTGGGAACTGATTGATGGCTCGGGGAATTGCCCACCACCATTGCTACGTTTTGCACGGTGCGAAGGCCTAGAACATCTCTAGAGACTGTAAGCGCCTAAAAAAGCTATACAATGACGGCATGCCGCTGCCTTTGCCGACACCTATCATATCCTTTACGTGATACGTTTTCAGACATTCTCGGTCTCCATAGCACAAACTATTCTGTTTGTGAACCTTTCCAGCTCGACTGTACACTGTACAGTGAATATGGATCTCTTGGAGACACATCTTCCTCTGGAACTTGAGCGTAAAATCTTCGAGCTCGTCGCACGACTGCATCCCGAAATGATCCCGATACTTATGCGCGTCGCTCACCGTGTTCTCGCCTGGTAAGTGCCTGCGAGGGAATTATCTTGTTACGAGTGGCTTTCATAACTGATCGCGCGCCGTGCGGGATAGGCTGGAGCCGGTTCTGTACGGAGATTTGCGATTCGATGATAAAGATCGGTGTCCCGCGATGCTGGAGGGGATTCTAGCCAGGCCTGCTTCGTTTTTGGCGTCGACTGTGCGGCATGTCTTAGTGTCGTGCGCCATGTATAGGGAAGCACTTTGTCGGCTCCTGCAGGCTTGTCCAGGAATTGTATCCCTCACTATACCGGGCGTTGCGGATCGAGACACAATCACCATGCTCGGCACCATGCACATCGAGCGTCTGTACCTAAATATAACGCTCCTTTTGCAGCTTCATTTCGAGCAAGAATCCGGGATCAATCTTATAGGGCCCCTCTGTTCCTCTGTCACGCATCTTGCCCATTATGTCTGGGTCGGCCCGCAATGGCTGGAAGCGTTGTCGTCTTTCCCAATGTTGACACACGTGGCATTGAACACAGTAATGTGTGCGCCGCTCCAGACACTTCTCGCAACCTCTCTCCAGATCAAGGTTCTCATTATGGTGTTTTTTGATATTGGCACGGCGAGATCCTATGCGGCCGGGATCGGCTTCGCCGACCTACGGTTGGTTGTCGCAACCAGCCACGATTATATCCATAAATTCCACGGCGGGCTGCGGGGAGAACCGGACATTTGGTTGCGTGCGGAGAATTTCGTGGCTCGCAAGAAGCGTGGAGAAATTGAAGGTGAGCATAGCTTATTAATATTTATCACGTCTTGGCCGTTCGCTGATTTCTGGCGGCAGAGGGATGCTATTTCTTGGACGGTACCGAGCCGTTACCCCAAGACGGGGCAGATTAGCAACACTAGAATGCATTTAATCCCACTTGCTGCATGGCGTATGGTCTATCCTATCCATATCAAAATCTGAACGACTTGAGCAAGTCCAGACGGCACGGCGGGAATTTCAAGCCGTCGGTAGCTTAACAGCTTAGTCTGCCACGAATCCTGATGAGTTCACTCATGTTGGCCAGGTCGGCCAGGAAAAGCATTCCTCTGCGCGAGTATGAATATAAGCTGCAAATCTCGAGAAATTGGCGATGTTTATAAGACCTCACCCGATCCACATTACACTTCGCGCCCACACAATCTGGAGCAGCACTCTCATGTGGATGCGGGTACACGTGCCCCGTCCCTAAGGCTTCAACACCGCCGACGACTAGGCCACGGCCGCCTACAATGCGAATCTAATGCCAGCGCGGGAACTCGCTATCGAGGCGCCACTGGAGAGTGGGCTGCAGTTCCCGTTGGACTTGTACATCCCGCATATCCAAGGCAGATCTACTGTTTTATCAGAGCTGAGAGAAGTATTGAAGCCCGGGATTACTGTACTATTTCGACAGTATGTTCACGCCATGTCACCCGTCACCTAACATGTTCATTTTCTTCGATGTTCAAACCTCGGCAATCGCGCGAAAATTCCCATAAATGGTAATCCGGCGAATGCCGGAGCGATAATTTTCACATTTTTGGCCTATTTAGGCGCAAAAAATCAGTTGTCACCGTCACCGGTCTCAAATAGGTTCAGTTCATGAGCCTCTGTCACCCGTCACTGAACATCCGGTCGAAATAGTACAGTAACCAGCATTCGCAAGGGTGGACAGCGAATCCCCTACGACCTAGACCACGCCGGTCCAAGCCACGACTGAACATAGTGCATATACCTTCCCACTATGCATAGGCTTCACTCTGCTTACATTCTGAACAAACGTTTCCGGGAACTGCCGTGACTATCAATCTCATCACGTTCGCATCAGATGATCAAATGATCAAGACAAATTTTCCTCCGTCCTTCCTTCAAGCTTCAATCTTGCTTCAAATTCGACCTCGATGGATGCAGCAACAGTGACCGTGGAACTGCTCTTGCAGATGGCATTGAATCTGTCCCTGACTCAGTGTGTTCCCAATCCTCCGTTCGATGGTCTGGTCTGACGTTCAGCCAGCCGTGAAGGCGACGTGCTCTTTGAAGCGGGAAAAGTTGCGGCGGCGAAAGCGATATACCTCCGTGAAGCCCGCCGAATGGTTGGTCCTCAATTCAAGATTCCCGGGACTCCTGGCGAAGGACGAGGTGGCGTCACGTCGGAGGTTTACATCAATCTCAAAGCCTTCCAGTTAACTAATCTCATGGGTTGCTGCGTCGGAATGGCGAGGTGTCTGCGTGTTGAGAATGAAATCGAGATGGCACGCAAAAAATTCATTTGTCTCTCTGTCATTTTTTTTGACGCATCGCATCGCAGGCTCTCGCGTGGTGCGAGGAAATCAATTCGCTATATCGATGCACTTATTTCAATTCTGAGCATCCCTTAGGCCCTGTTCGGGATCCCCAGGTAGGCCTCCAGGAGTACCTGTACCCCCAAATATGGACAGATCACATCTACCAATGTCACTCTCGTTGTCACTCGGTCTAGACTGGTCTAGAGCGGCTCTATCAAATTGCTACGTGTCGGTGTCGTCCATGCGCTGTCCGCTTATCCCGCCACATTGCCCGCCACCCCCGACGTGTCCCCGCACCTAGTCTTCAAGCAGGGAACATATGAAACTAATAGATACATACACTAACATTGAATATACTGCTCATATGAAAGGAGTCTCACCTTGAAAACATGCCTAATGACTGAGATATGCGCTCCCCGACGCGCTGGACGTCGAGGTCATCGTCGGGTCGACGTCCACTGACATGTGTCGGAGCTTTTCGGCTTGAATGATCGGACTGTCGCACCGGGGTCCGTTGATGTGATGGTTTGTGACTAGCTACCTGACAGGTACTCCTGGAGGCCTACCTGGGGATCCCGAACAGGGCCTTATACGGTATTTATTGTTTCTCCCTATCTTCTCTTCTCCCAAATGGATTCGGTGCAGATTGGAAGGATTACATGCTAGATATACCGGCGCTCAGCTACCTCAAGTCGTCTGGCCTTTGTCTAGCGTCGGAAATCTTTGCGTCATTAGGAAATTCCGGCACGGCGGCGACCCGTCGTTGGACAGCCCTGAAAACTACCGTTAACCTATCCGAGCCTCATCAGAGTCCAGCACTCAAGTCCATGGTGAACACAGAACTCTTGACAAAGCTTCTTCAAACGCGCCACCCCGACCCTCAGGCGACGTTGAATGCCGTCGCCAAAGTGCCCGCGCTGCAAATTCGAGGTTCATGGACACGTCTCCAAATCAAGAAGCCTGGAGGAGTTACAGACGGACGCGAGAATTTCGCGAGCTTCATATGGAACGGTACGTTCTTTATTCTCTGCTTCATGACACGTACATACGCGTATATGCAGGTCATTTTTACGTGGGCGGGGGCCGACAGACAGGCACCGGGCCTTGGTATAACGACATGTGGGCTCTCGATCTCGCGAAACTAGATGCATGGCGCCGACTTCCCGACTACCCGATCCCTATCCAGACGTCGGGCTTATTTCTCGGCTGGAATATGCTTGTACACAACGATCGTGCGATTCTCTTTACAGGGCGTCCCACCGTCGATGTTTTCAACCTGAAAACGGAAACCTGGGGGTCGTTCCAGACGACGTTCTCTCCCACTTCGGCGGATATCGCAGCCGGTGTGGTTGATGGCTGGCCATACCCCGGCAAAAAGTGTTGCGACACGACAATGCAGATCCTCAACGACAAGCTTTATGTATTCGGCGGCTCACACGAAACGACGCGAATGGGCTGCAACCTTCTCATGGAACTCGATCTCTTGACACGCAAGTGGCGCCGGCTAAGCGGCACCGTCCGCGTCACCGAACATGGGGATTACTCGCGCCCGGGGCCACGCAAGAGCGCGTCGAGCTGGGTAAGCTTGGATAAGACTCGCATCTTCTTGCTCTTCGGCAGCTTTGATCGCGAAGCCGCTCATTTTAACAACGAGCTGCATGGGAGCGAGGAGTCGTTCGGATATGACGATTTTTGGAGCTGGAGCGTCGAGGAGGAGACGTGGAGACAGGAGCGCATGTCCGGCAATCCGCCCTGCGCGCGTACGGAGATGGCCTGTACATACGTAAGTTAAATCCCCCGCCCTCAAATTGCACTGCCCGCTGACGCAAACAACAGAACGAAAAATTACAAAAGGTCATCGTTTTCGGTGGCTATCATCCCAGCCTATCGACCCTTGTCCTCACGCCAGGCCGGGAGATCCAGTTTCACTACTCATATTTCGCGGATACGTTCATCTACGACATGGCTCCAGGCGTCGCCGCAAATACGTCCGAGCCCACCCTGTCCGCGCCTAAATGGAAACAGGTGCTCACGCCCGGGTTCCCCACGTATCGGTGCCAAGCCCACCTCGCCTGCGATCCCGCCACGGGGCGCACGTACATGTTTGGCGGGTGGACGAACAACCAGTTCATCCCGACTCGCACGAAGCTCTTTTCGCGGAGCTTCGGAGATCTGTGGGAGCTCCGCGTGGACGCGCCGGGCGGGTATTTCCACGAAGTGGACGTCGAGGAGGAGGCGCGCGTCGCCAAGGCGGGACCCTGGCAGCGGTGCTTCTCGTGTGCCACGGCTGGGCCGTGGAAGAAATGCGGAGGTTGGTGTTGAATTGATGAATCGAGCGAACAGCTGATATAACTATATGTCGCAGGGAGTTGCAAGGGGCGCGCGTTCTTCTGTGGACCGACGTGCTTGCGCGAAGGATGGAAGGAGCACAGACAGATGCACAAATGCCACAAAGCGTAAGATCATATTTTATCCCATTTCGGATGCGGAGATTCCACAACCTTTGCACCCCATAAAATCCTCCCTGTCGATGTTCTGCGCGAAATTTTTATATCCTTTGCATGCAATGTTTATGGCGCACTCGAAACTGTTCTCGACTCCATTGTCGACCCCAAGCTCTATGAGATAGATATACTCCAAGTCCTCTCCAGCGTCTGCGCTCACTGTCGCACGTTTATGCTTGAAGCGCACGAACTGTGGAAGAAGTGCAGATTATTGTCCGAAGAATATACATTTTCGCCGTCTCCCGCTTACGTGAATTTCTCGACATCTGGATCTCCCGGAGTGGCGGAAAGGTCACGTTGCGGGATAATACTTACTGTGGAAATAAATGACCGGCGCTGAACGGCACAGCTTCGCCGTTGCTCTCATCGATGCCGCTCTCTCTGCCTCGATATCACCAATCTGTACATGTTCAGACTTTTCTAGACCTCCCTCCAGGCGCTGTGGATATACTGGAGGCTCTGTGTTTTTCATGAATTCTGCGACTGCGCCCTCGAAAGCCCGACAACGGTTTCGACGCGCGATCTCCCTTCGCGCTACGCGGCACGAACGCGAAGGTATAAAGACTGCAGGCGTTTCGGGTCCCATGGAACCAGCTCACTCACCTGTCCATCGAGCCGCTCAGCGGATCCTAACTATACTCGATCTTCGACGCTCATCTCCGCCCGTATCCTCGTCCACCCGACTGGGTTTCCCTCGTCAAGCCCTCGGAGCAAAACATTTTGCTCCCCTAGCTTCGGGCATTGGCACTTACTGTACCATTTCGACCAAGTCTTCAGCCCATGTCACGCGTCACCTACTAAGGTCTTCAGTTTATCAGGTCTTCATTCTGACTAATACGATCAAAAATTGCCTTAAATGGAAGGCCGGCAGATGCCGGCAAGACTTTCTGGGCGTTTTTAAGCCTATTTGGGCCGAAATTTTTCAATGTCACCGTCACCACGACCAAAAGTCTTCAGTTCAGAGGGCCGCGTCACGCGTCACCTGAAGACTCGGTCGAAATGGTACAGTACAGTAAAACAACAGTGTGCTTCCTTGCAGTTTGCAATTTATAAGCATCAGATGAACAGACTTGATGCAAACACACGCTCGCAGATCTCACTGTCTCGCTGTGCTCCGATGCGATTCACGTTGCCTTCCTGGTCCCCCCCTCTCCGGTTATACTGTGTCTGACATGCATTCCACGCTCCATCGTACTTCAGTTCGCGCTAGTCTCTTATAAACAGACGCTACAACAGAAATTACTTGTAAGTTCGCGCTCGTGCCTGAGCTCGTGGGCATTCTCCAGTGTTATCCGCTTCATTGAGCCTGTTTAACCTCGCCTCGTCGAAGATAGCTCTACACCTATGGCTCCTCGCATGGCTTTCCACCATACTTTCAGTTCGCGCTCGTGCCTGGGCTCGTGAGCATTCGCCGGTGTTATCCGCTTCATTGAGCACATTTAACCTCACCTCGTTGAAAACAGATCTATATCTATGGCTCCGCGCGTGTCTTTCCGTCGTGCAGGCCTATCTCCACGGAATCTTCCTCCCGGAGTCAATTCTGAAACAAATTGGGCATAGGACACTGCCTCTCTACTTCCCAGGCTTTGATAGCTCGCACTACGAGGCGCTGAAATGGACCGACTGTTCGCGATGCTCTTGGCACGCCACCGTAGCGAGAACCACTCCACCATCACCCAGGCCGGACTCAGAGACAATCCGTGGAGATATCTAGCATAAGAGGAGGAATCTATTGAAAGGCTGATGGCGGCCGGTGTTTTCTTCGGTAGGTATTCCGATGCCCGTCCGGAGCGTGATAGGTGCGTTGGCCCTCTAGCTCAGATTCGGTAACAAGTTGGACACCGTCTAAAGGGCTGTTCGAAGACCCTTGGTCAACATAATGCCGAAGAACAGTTGATTTCGAGAATTGCACACAACCTGAGCAGAATTCCTCAATACATCTGTGATATCCTGCATCCTGAAGTGATGGTTATTCCCAGAGAATAGTAAGTACAAATCGCAGTACGACGTTGTACATTGCCAGTGTTCGTTCATTTCACTCGTTACCAACTGCCACACCCTCTGCAGCGTGGCTCAAAAGGCTCTCTCGTCCTTCCATTTTGGCCACCCACTCTTCCAGCACTTGATTCATGTACTGCATACACACCGGCGCCGAAAAAGGTGGATGTATTTCCGACTTGGAGTCTTCGGCGCGTTGCTCCGTCCAGCCGACAAGAATAAGCATGGCCCCTTTGAGGTGGTGGCTCGTGACACCCGCATAGGGAATACGGTCGGATGCATAAGTCACGTATGCGAGGTTGTCGCACTGCGATATCGCTGGGAGGTAGTACTCAGCAGGTCGATACATGCCCATATCGCGGATATTGGAAGGCGCGTAGACAGTCAAGTCCTGGAGTGCTGCGGGATGCCGCAGGTCGTATAGGGATGGTCTATTGATTTTTAACGCTCCATCCCATATAAGATAGAGGTTCTCGATCCGTAGGGCGCCACACTCGCGCTGAAGGAGGGCCCATATGTTCCATGTCACGGCAAGGTGTCTGACTTGGCCAGCAGCTTCGAGCAGTTGCCGAATGAACGACAACTCCTCACCCGGAGGCTGGACCCGTGCTCTGCCCTGCGTGAAAGGCAGATTGAGCACTAGTATACGCATGAGGCTGGCGTTTGGCAACAAGCAATCACTAATTTGTTGCATCCAGTTATTTTGGCGGCGAATGATAACGGTGTGAAACATAATGGGTTTTGTCCTGTGAGCCCATGATGTTATAGCAGGAAAGAGGGGAAGCTATTTCAGACCCACCAGGCATGAAATCGTGAAGCCACGAGGGACATTGTGCCGCACATATCCCGGGTATCATTCAAGAGCACCTCGTTTATGACTCGTTCTATGTCTTCAGGCAAGGTGGCCGCCATGTCGTACAATTCTATGTTGTGGGTCCAACAACAATGACCGGATTTGCAGTGGTAGGAGTGTGCGGAATAGTGTGAACGTAGTACTACCGTACTAGTAGGGAGGTAAAGTCGGTCCGAAGAAAGTCGTTATTTGTTCTTTTTTGCTGTGAGAGCGGTGTAGACGGAGGAGTCCAGTGGTGCAAAGAACACAGCCAGTTGTTCCTCACCATCACTTGACGGGGACCATCATGGCCGATCAAAATCTGATGAGGTTGGATTGCGGTTCGGATAATGATTCCACCGTGAAGCTCTTTTCTCTGATAGGATTCAAGAGATCAGAAAACCGGGAGTCCAGGGCACGAGAACAAAAAATCGGGACCAACTCACTTGCGAGGTTCGACGGGCCTATCGAAGAACTCGTGCCACGTTGAACGGACTCTTCAACGGAGGTCCGTTCCGTTTGATCGATTGAAACCGCGGATGGGATCGACATTTTACTTAATGAACAGAAGTGGTCGCCGGTTATGTCAGACATTTTCGCGCTGGCTTTCATCACTTCAATTTAGTCCAACGCCGTATCCAACCGGCGATATTTCTCCTGGTTACCTATTCAAGTTCTTCGTGACTTGCTCCGACGTCCTCTTTCCCGAACTTAATCAAGGGGTCAACGGCCTCCGTCAATCCTATACTGTACGACGGAGTTTTTTTTTGGGAGATCGGTGTTCTGTTATAGGTCTGACTGTCTCTCATATCTTCCCATCGACCCAATTTAACCACAGATCTGTGTCAATCTCGCCGGATGCTGCATACCCATCAACGGATCGTCGGTTAGGGCCTCTGGCACCGTGACCCGTCCTATGTGTCTTGAGATCCTCAATAAAGGTACGGGGTACTACAATCATGCAGCCGAGTCAGATAAAGAATCTCTGGGCGGACACATAAAGAGCATCTTTCAGAATGATTCAATCTCAAGTGCTGGCCACTACTCCCCTCCCTCCACGCGGCACGTTGATCGTTCGCATCTAACAAATCCGAATTCTACACCACCACCCCACCATCGCCATGAAGTCCTCCGTTTCTCTAACCTTTCTTGGGGCCCTTCTAGTTCAAGCATATGCCTTGCCTGCCACATCAGTAGATGAAGTCGCGCGGCGTACCTCGGTCGCCTCGACACAATACCATGCGACATGCGCAGCCCATTCTGAGGAGATCCAATCAGATATTAAGAGCGAAAAGTTATCATTATTGCCTGACTCGGAAAGAAGGTGGCCAGATGAATTTACTTGGTCTGGTGAGTTTCTTCTGTCTACTGCCCAGATGTCTTGCTCACTCAGGACAGGTGGGTTCTATCTCACGCCTGACCGAGACAATGCCGTAGCCTTCGGCGCCTCGTTCCTTTCATATTGCGTGGGTCAGAATAAGGGCGGCGTCGTGATTATGGGTTGGTTCATCTTTTGTCGTTTACATTTAATACATACTGATCATCGATCACCGGTCTCTTTTCAGAGTTTAGTTTGGACACATCCAACTTGGGGTACGTGTAAAACGGATCCTGGGTGTAGATGTTACATTCTGATGTCGTGATCAGGGTAGCTCCCTTGAGTCCTGCTGACGGCCAGACCGAGAACCAGAACGTGCGTAATTATCCCAAGTCTCGGCATTGAACTCACACTCTCTCCAGTTCTTTAACCAGCAATCCATGCTTGGTACTGCTATCCGAAACTACCTTTGTGCAAAGAAAGGTCTCCCGAATGATGATAACTGCGAGGTCGATCCACCGGACCAGGAACAGATAGCAGATATAAGGCAGGACACCTCGTCATCGTCACTTCAGGCCACCTATATGACCTACCCCTAGGGATAGATTATTTGGTTTGAAAGACTATCCCTAGGGGTATCCGATTTAGTAGGGAGCCCCAGTTGGGATGGGACGTCCCAGGTATCCTGGGGGATGTAGGGTGGGATGTCCCAGAGGTTCTTCTGGATGTACCTGGGACATCCTGCCCGCCGCAGGCGGGACCAAAAATTTACCTGGGGCTTCCCTAGCTCCCAGGTGGACCCCTGGCACCGCTCCCCTAAAAAGCGGCTTTTGGGGCGGTACGGGCTGCACGCAGGGTTGCTGTTGGGCATACATCTAGCCTCAGCTCAGGTGTTCTTGTGTAGGTATGCTGCCGCGCATAGCGTGGCCCAAAAAAAAAATCATATTTGGCCCCCCAGAAAAGCACCATTTGGCAGCCTTTGGGGCCATACGGCTAGCATGCAGGTTTGCTGTATGGCGTAAATGTAGCCCAAGCGTAGGCCTACCTGTGTACCCATAGTGCATTGCATCAGCAAAAAAGCGCATATTTTGCATTAGACAAGAAAAGTCAATTTCAGCAGCTTTTGGGGCATCACACTTGCCTGTCAGGTGTGCATGTAGCCCAAGCCTGGGCTTAAGTTTTCTCTTTACATGGCTATAGTGCAGTGGCAAAAAAAAGTATTCATATTTTAGCTCCCACCCAAAAAAAAGTGCTTACCTGCACAGCAAGAGGCTACATCTGCCACTGCACAGCTGCTTAGATACATACTTTTCTCTCTCCAATTTACTGACTATATTTCATTTTGACCCATCCACTTTCTTTGGGTTATGTGGGTACTGTTAAGAAGACAGGCATAATATACTAAAATGAATATAAACAAGAATTTACCTTTATATGGGAGATCCCAGCTTATTCTGGGAACTCCCATCTTCACCAGGGATGTCCCAGGCCTTCCCGATGCGACCTGGGACATACCATCCTACTCCGGGACGTCCCATCTGGATATGGGACCTACCACATGTGGATGGGACATCCCAGGCAAATTATCTATCAGATGGGACATCCCTTCAACTGAAGGGATGTCCCTGCACCCCGAGACACTAGCCTTGGAAATCCCAGCTTGTAAGACTCCGAACTGGGGAGATCCCAGCCTGGGACGTCCCAGGCAATGTATTAACCAAAAGGGACATCCCATTGCTTTATTGAGCATCAGGGACAGCCCAGGTTGTATGCCTTCCCTCAGGGAGTTCCCATACCCTGCTGATACTTCTGGGACATCCCAACATCTATACTCCAGCCCCAGGGACCTCCCAGGCTTTATTGTTGGTAAACACATGATTACATTTGTTTATTTCCTCTAAGTAATTTCAACTACTGTAAACTCCCAATTATACTGCACAAACATCCCATATTCTAACCACTCTACAATTACAGCCGACCATTCATTATTTGTACAATATACCAAGGAACTGCCTATTTGGGATGATATTGGTTGTTTGCAATGTGTAGTTGATCCAGTCAATCTCGAAACTTCTAAGTCAAAACAGTCAAAACACATTAACTCAGCCAGCAAAAGATTTCTTAAGTAACACATCAACACAAGCAATGAAGTTAGAAACCAACCTGGGAAAGATACCACAGGCTCAATGTGTTTTACCTGGGGTAGCCATTTCGGCCATTTCCTGGTATTCCTCAGGCTCCTCGGCATCATGGCAAAGGCTTTGGCATCAAGGGATACCTGCCAGGGAGCCTCCGGGCATCTCGGGGAAGGCTTATGTGGATAAATACCCTTTAATTACTACTTAATACCACAAAATAATACGAGGAGTTCCCGGGCACCCTGCCACTTCACGTGACTCACTCAAAACAGGTCCGAAAAAGACGGGCCTTCTTGGCACTGCGCGCCTGACGGCGGGGGCAGCGCGCCACCTCCCAAAAAAGAAATACACCATAAAATACAGCTAAAATACAGAAAAAAAGCGGAAAAAAATGTGCTGTGGTCCGTAACCACCTGGTGTTCTCAATGATGGGGTCCCAGGACGTTTCTGATGTGGCTGAACCCAAAGTTGTAGAGCGGAAAGAGGGCTACATGGTTGTCTAATACCAATTTGGCTGTAACCCACCCATTAGCCCGAAAAACACAAAATACTTTCTGTAACACAGCACTTTTTTGCTGAAAATGCAGCCAGGAAATTCAGTAAACAGGTTACTTGTCGAGTAACATCCATAACCTTATACATATCATCATTGTGCCACCCAAACATTCTGTTCTGGGGCTACCATTCAGTACTTTCCCAATTAGGCCCACTACGCCTAGCATCCCAAAAAGGAAATAATTGCTGTTTCACCGGTATCTAGCCAGATATGGGCAGGCTGATTTTTAGTATATGTCAATTGTACATTGAAATGCATTTATGAACTATTACACTACTGCTGTACTGTTGCTACATCATGCTAACTCAATATTTTGATTGTTTAAAATTGCTGGTGCCCCCAGATGCACCCAGCCTCTGTGAAGCCAACTCAACATTCCCATTTACTTCTTATATCATCATTGAGCATATCCTAGGCCTGTACCATACATATATTCTTTGGTAGGACCTTCCAAAGTGAAGGTTGATGGGGGATCAAAATACAGCCAGCACTGTATTGCTAGGGGTAAGATGGTCTAGTAATGGAGTATAAAATTTTATTTGCTTCCTGAAAACTCGAAATGGGTGAAATTACAAGTTTATCTACTGCTCAAACAATCAAGCAGATCAGTTTTACCTCTGAGCCATTATACCTTCAAACATGGTCCCATCTGTGATAAATGTGTGCATATACATCACAAATGCATAAGGTATGCTCTAAGAAATTTTTGGACACTTGAAATCATCTTGATACTGACTCAACATGGTATAAGGTGAGAAACCACATTTCGACTATTTTCCATATTGTGGCTCAGGAAATCCTCTAAGAGCTCCCAAATGCACATTAATGGAATCTGGTAGCTCAGAGGATTCTGAAAATATATAGGTTTGCATGATTTGGTCAAGTGGTTGCTGAGTTCTGAAAACCCAGAACTGGATGCAACGGTATAAATGTTACACTTCAACCTACATCCTCGGAAACACCATTCAGCCAAATCTCCACCAAAACACTTCAAATAAAATTCAATCAGGGGTATTTACACTGTCTGATTACATTTCTGATGTTTATTTTGAGATATCTGGTCTCCTTGGTGCCCTATCAGTGAAATAAGCCAAAGGTGACATTTGACAGTTTGGAGATTTATCATAGTATATTGGCCAATATTTTGAATCAGGAATGTACAAATAGCTTATTAGAGACATGTGGGGCCTTTAGAACACTATATATGACCCTGTGGCATGCTGAATAGGGTGAACAGGAATGTCAAACAAGATCACTTCAAATCATGAGGTATAGGCTACCATAGGTGGAAATTGTCTACTTTCCTTATATAAAAGGAAGATCCAATTTCAACAGTTGTGTTTTGCGATTTATTGCATCATGGGGAGTGCTTAATAAGGCAAAAATGCGATTTCCCTAAATGTCCAATTTGTGATGTTCTTCATGGCCAGATGATGATATGTCCCATGGAGGGTGTCTGGGTAGCAGGATAGAACATTTCAATGTATTCCCCAGTCATTTCCATTGGTATATACCGCAGATAATAAGGCCAGGACCTAATTTCTCAATTTTTGCTATTTCTACCCATTTATTGCCCTGTAATAGGCTCTCTGCATCCCAGATGACCTCAAAGAACCTAAAAAAACAGCCCTATGTGGTTAGATCATCGAAAACGGTTGAAATCTGCGCCAGGGAAGGCCTGATGGTGAAAATTTCCCTTTTGGGCAGAAAGCGTTAGTGTCCCAAAAGGGAAAACATCGCCCAAACCATTGATCACTATATTCAAATTGTAGAGCTCATCAAGGGCTACAAGAGTCATCTGTACCATTTTTCAATTGGTGGCCCCATGGGCCCGCAAAATACAAAATACTTTCCGAGAGCTGACACTTTTTGACCAAATAGGGGCTTTTAAAGCAACCAATGCATCCCAATACGGGCAGCCATCAATTTTAAGGCAATGGCCAGTGCCATCAAATTCACAGGAATGGCCAGGCTCATCAATTTGTACCCCAATACAGCCAGCCATCAATTCTAAGGCAATGGCCAGAATGCCATCAATTCTCAGCTTTTGTGCAAAAAGCAGCAGCCCATAATGCCCTAATATTGGGTGTAAAATATGATTCCCATGTTTCCCAATCAACACGTTTTATGTTTAGGTGTACAGACTAGGTCTCACCAAAAAACCCCCAAGCAGATCCAAAACAAACAAGAGACAACAACTCCTACTGTCCGGATATGGCAATTTTCATTGGAAAACAGAAGTCAAGGGCAGGTATCAAAGGAAGAAGAAGATAATATATTATGGTAATCACCAGTGTTATTCCAACTACAAGGAGTATGCTCAGTAATAGTAATGGTAAAGTGATAGAGAAGAACAAACACGAAACAACAACCGCTATGGTCCGAATATGGTAATTTTCATTTGAAGCTGTGAATGAAGGTCAGTATGAAAGGAAAAATAAAATAAATAGGATGGTAAGTCCTTCTGTTTTACCAACTACAATGTGATGAATATGTCAAGTAAATTTGAAGCAGGAGTAATGCATTGGGACATTTCTGGTGATTATGAGGTAGAATGGGACATCCCTAGTAAGTATGAGGTGGGATGGGACATCCCAAGCATTGTAAAGGGCTTATGGGACATCCCAGGGAGGGATTTGATGCTACTGGGATGTCCCAGGTCAGAAAACCAGTTGAGCGGGATGTCCCATGCAAAATACGGTTTTTCTGGGAGGTCCCAGGTGAGATAGGGATGTCCCAGGTTGTCTATGTGTTGAAGTGGGATGTCCCAGGCAGGCTTTCTGGAGTTCTCGGACATCCCAAGGAATATATTGTAAGAGTGGGATGTCCCAGCATGGAATGGGATGTCCCAGGCCTGGAGTGGGATGTCCCAGCATCTATCAAATTTTAAATAGTTAATTTAGAATGCAATGTGTTCACCTTTGGTAAATCAAAAATTGCATTTCAGTTTCTCTTCTTTGTGTTCTGCAGTGGGTAAGTTCAGTAAAGACCGATTGGTTTTTGGTCATGCTATCATGTCCAGAATTACAGGCAGCCCACATGATGAGCACTCAGCACCTGCTTTGAGTTTGAGGCTGAGTTTTGTCTGATCTGACATGGTTTTTAGCACTAAAAATGCCTTTTTTAAACTGGTCATGCTATGTACGGTGCATACAAGTGCATAGCTCCCCCTATGAGTACTGCTATATATAAAGGTATAGGCCGCAAAAGCTGATGAATTACACTTTTCTAACATAAAATATGCATTTTTGTTCAGCCGTGCTGCGTGCAGTAGCATCGCTATACAGGTGGGCCCATTTCTGGGTGACACACACACACACATACCTAACAGCAAACCTGTGTCCCGTATGGCCTCAAAAGCAGCTTTTCTTGTTTCCAAATATTATTATTTTTCTGGCCGTGCTACACAGGGCAGCATACCCACACAAGAAGGCCTGAGCTGAGGCTAGATGTATGCCCAGCAGCAACCCCGTGTGCTGGCCGTATGGCCCCAAAAGCAGCCGAATGGTGCTTTTCTGGGGGGCCAAATATGATTTTTTTCCGGCCGCGCTATGCATGCCAGCATACCTACACAAGAAGGCCTGAGCTGGGGTTATATGTATGCCCAGCAGCAACCCCACATGCAACCCATACCACCCCAAAAGCCGCTTTTTTAGGGGAGTGGTGCCAGGGGTCCACCCGGGAGCTAGGGAAGCCCCAGGTAAATTTTTGGGCCCGCCTGCGGCAGGCGGGATGTCCCAGGTACATCCAGAAGAACCTCTGGGACATCCCACCCTACATCCCCCAGGATACCTGGGACGTCCCATCCCAACTGGGGCTTCCTACTAAATCGGATACCCCTAGGGATAGTCTTTCAAACCAAATAATCTATCCCTAGGGGTAGGTCATATAGGTGGCCTGAAGTGTCATCGTACCGGGTCCCAAGCAATCTGTGGTCGTACTATGACAGCTTTGAGAAGTATGATGTCGTCACTGGGACACTCCCTTTGATGACCAACCAGAAAAATATGATGACCTTCGCCGTCACGCAGTTCGGGATGCCCGCAATTCAGGACCCGTTCATCCAGGTCGTACTGGTCACCAACAAAGGCAAGCAGCCATTCCCAGAGTAGTCGAATGTTGAATCTAACATTGCAATAGCGATGAAAGAGCTCAAATATCTCGACCAGGAAACCCTCGACCCATGTCTAACGGAGAACCAACTCGGATTGTACAATGTACTGTACCCTCAACCGGCTCCAGGTCGGCGGGAGTTAGACTGGTCTACGCTGCTACCCAGAGATCGCGGAAGATTCCGTCCGATTTCGATTTTCGAGAAGTAGCACCAGAGTTCCGGCACTTGATTATGAATGTTTGTTGTAAGTTGAGATGGCAGAGACTGAACACGTATATTCAATTGGATTCTCGAGGCGTCTCGTAACACGTTGTCGCCGCACCAAGCAAACCGATTCGATTTCCACGACCGGTATTCAGCAGATCCGTCTAAAGGGTAGCATGTTAAAGAGATGAGGGGCCGAGAGCGCGGCGCGGGGCTGAGAGCTCGTGTGCGGAAGTAGCCAACGGTGAACAAGAGACGGGATTCAAATGATTAATATTAAAAGACATAGCACCGGGCGGTATCCGATACACCACGTCCGGATACTGATTTATTTCGGAGACTCTGCATAATATCTGCATCCCAATGACCCAAAGTGACTCTATTGAACACAAAAAATGAATGGATGCACTCGAATTACAAGGAGCCATTCAAACGCGAATTTCGATCTATTTCCTTTCCTAAGTTAATTAGGTGTCTATATCCCCTGTTCCTCCTCCTCCCCATCAACCCAAACCACTCGATATTCACGCCTTCAGCCCCCGCACGCCCTCCAAACCCCCACACAGCCCACCCGTCCTCTCCCCTCCATCACTAACCCTTACAGCGGACTCCGCCCCAACAAACGGCACGAGCCGCCCCCGTCTCTCCGCCTCGCACCCCGCGAGCGCGGCTTCCCACCAACGCCCACCAGCATCCGCACCCGCACCCTCACCCGCACCCGTTTCCGCGCTGCCCGAAGTTGAAGCTGACGGTGCAGCGCCATCGACGCTGCGCCACCCGCCGCGGAAGAGCGCCGTGAGCGCAGGGAGGCGCTTGGACGGCGTGGAGGTGGATTGGCGCGTGAGGGCGCGGACGGTGGGCCAGTGCGGTGGGGCCTCGCGTTTCGTTCTACCTGTATCCGCATTCGAATTCAAGGTCGTATTTGTATCCGCATTCGAATTCATGTTCGAGTTCGGGTTTGCAAGGGACTCGGCGGGACCGGCGTAGAACCCGTTCGCCGCGAGCACGAGGGCGGGCGGGATTGTGATGCGCCCGTGTTTGAAGCAGAGCTGGGAGACGATGATGGCTGTGGGGGGTGTTATTTAGTGTTTGTTTTCCTCTGGAGCGTAGGTGGAGTTCAAGTAGATAGGACGTAGGGAGGAATGCGGAACGAGGGAAGGAATAGGGGTCGAAACGCAGACGCGAAGAGGATGCGACTCCCGAACAGCGGCGGAGGGACTGCCAATCCCGCTTCAAGCCAGAGAGATCTCCGCACTGCAGCACGAAATCGCGAAATCGCGAGGGTTCCAAAGACGCCCGAAGCCGTTGGAGATGCAGCGATGGTCATAACCTCCTCCCCTCCTCGCGGGCGCGACGGAAAGAAGGCGTGCCCATGCTCGCGCAATATAGACCTAACAGGAGGACGGGACATCCATCGGACGTGCGTGCCTCCCAGCCCGAGTCCTGGCGGTCAAACCAGCGCTCGCGAGCAGGCCGCACCCGAGCAACGAACGCGAGCGCGCGCTCCCAGGAAAAGAATCGAAAACGAGGTGCGCAGATGCGCAGAGCGGAGCGACCACTGCCAGACCAAAGGCAGAAATCGACCCCACGCCCGCAACCAACCAAGCCAAACAACCAAAAAAACAAAAAAAGGAAGCGCAGAACAAACAAAGAAGGAAGCAAAGACCAACGCACTATACACCACCGCCCCATCCTCCTCCTCCTCCTGCGCCGCCTTCGCCCGCGCGAGGAGCGCGCGCGAGATGGCGTCGGGGTCTTGGCTTCCGTGTCCGTTTTGCGTACCGTTGGGCATCCCGTTCGTCACCCCACTTTCCGTATTCGCGATCCCGCGTTCAAGCCTCGTGAACTCCGTCGGCGTGCCGGCGCCGCTCTCCAGGGGCGTCGCGGGCGTCTTGAGGGAGGGGAGGTGCAGGTGGAGGAGGTTTTCGGTGGTGTGGGGGTGATGATGGGCAGGGGCGGTGTTTTTTTTGGTGGGATTGGGATTTTGATTTTTTGGAGGGGGGCTTGACGAAGCGCGAGACGAACCAGATCTGCGGGTGGAGGGAGGGAGGGGTGAGTGGGAGGTTGAGGGTGGGGTGGATGGGGGTTGAAACGGGTAAGAGTAAGAGGGGATGTAGATGAAAGCCCAAGCGTAAAGGAGAATAGATGAGAAGGGAGGACGCAGTCGAATAGAAAGATAAATAAAATTTTAGAAGCGGATCAGACGGAAGTTGAGAACGTATCTCGAACGAATCAATCGAAAGAGGGGATAGAGGGTTGAAATCCTAATTGGAAAACTCAATCCTCGGCGCACCCAGATCGCTTATCAAGACCAAAGCGTGACGGGGATCGAAGCAAAACTCGGATCGAAATATCCAAAACACTCACCCACTTGCCATCCCAGGCGCCGATATTCGTGCGCACCTCGTACCTCGCGAACAATGGAATTTCTCGGATGAAATGGTAGTGCGTCGCTGGACGGCGATTGCCACGTCAGTGCATCCGGCGACCGATAAGAGAAGAAGAAAAGACGCACCCGCAAGCGCGATCCACGCGCCGCACCGGAATAGGTTGGGAAACGCTTTCAGCGCGAGACGGAAGCGCGCTGTGTCGAGGATCTGCGGGCACACCCCCACGTAAGAGAATTGGAGAGCGTGAAGGATCGAAACGCACCTTGGCGTAACTAGAGTTGCTCATGTGCAGGTTAAAGTCCCCGTCGTCGAGGCTGACCCAGGAGGTGTAGTACCACCGGGTGCGAAACGGATGCTGTCCAATGGGCAGGCGCGCCTCGAACCACGCGTCGAACGCCGCATCCGTGCGTTTTTTGCTCGAAAATGTGTGGGTGAGGCGCAGGAATGCGAGCTGGGTGCGGACTTTGATGACCGCGGCAAATACGCGGACTGTAGTTTTTTTTTAAAAAAGCGTAAACGCGACGTAGAAAGGCAATGTGAGACTCACAGTGCCAAACGAGCGGCCACGAGCCCA
Organism: Mycena galericulata; assembly: GCA_029289565.1. Taxonomy (NCBI): domain Eukaryota; kingdom Fungi; phylum Basidiomycota; class Agaricomycetes; order Agaricales; family Mycenaceae; genus Mycena; species Mycena galericulata. Next base: position 209,825 of record JARKIA010000237.1, read on the forward strand.
CGTTCAGGACAAACAGCAGTAGGACGAGATACTTGCCCGCTTGAGGCGCATATCGCAGCACTTGTTGAATAACTTCAAGCATCTTGGTGCTCGGTGTGAGCCGGCGCAGAAGAATCGCGGAGGAAGCCATCCTTCTCGCGTGTTAGTAGGATCTAAGGTGGGCGTGCTGACGGAGGAGGCTCGGCGATCAGAAAGCCGGGAGCCGGTGCCGCCTCGGCATGTTCAGGCTTTGGGGACAATTTTAGAAATTCGATACTTTGGGGTGCCTGTCTCCGGTATGTCTTCCCCGCCCCAATATATCCTTACCAGCGCGTTAATAACATGCGCTTATGCGATAGCCGCCCATTACCAACACTACTGCCATTGCACATTTACTCTCGCGGAAACGCAAAGCGGAGTCGTCATAATCGCGACCAGGATGGGAGGGCAGCCTATCAGCTCACTTTCAAGCTCACCAAGTCATCCGATTCCTCGCGCACCAGGTAATTGGGCACGGTGTGCAACACGGCCTCCCGCCGTGCTAGGAGGAAATGCGGGGTTCGACTCCCCGTGTCCGGGTATGTGCTGGGATACGAACCTCTTTTTTATCTTTTCATTCTTCCTTCGTTCGTCCCCTCAACCGAGCAATTTGGTACTCTGGGTTTATCCGGTGCCCGCCACCCTTGCATGCCGAAATTATATCGATCCTCATACCATTCCGTGGAGCTACGCCACACTGTAGGCCAGAAAAACCTCCGAATCGAGCTCACTCGCAAATATATTCAACCTTTGCTTGAAGACAAGTCATCGGACATGGTGTACTGAACACAGCCTTACCGAGCCGCTATAGATTCGGAGGCAGTCCGGGGTTCGACTCCCCTTGTTCGAACTGAGCCGCCCTGTTCATATTTTTTTTTCTCCGGCCCGCATGCCCGATCGTCAACGTAGAGGTACATGCAACGGGACAAGGTTATCCAGAGGCATCGGGCGTGGTCCACGGTGTATGAACACCATCTGGCCCAGGGTGACACGCAATCCGGGGTTCGACTCCCCGCTCCGAACTGAAGGAGATCCAATTCTTTTTCTCTGTCCTCGAGATCTCATCCCTCTACGAGCTTCAGTAAATCGAAGCTTGATTCAAACTTCTACACACTGTCTTCGAATCCTGTGCGCCGGATATTGAGCAGATTAAACTTCCGTAAAAATTTGAGTTCATTGGTCCGGGTCTCAGTCTCACCGAGCCAAACTTGAATTCCGTATTACTTATGTAGTTGTCGTTCCTTGCAAGCCTTACTTCCCCTCCATCTCAGCCCCAACAGCCATGTACATTGAGATAGCAGATAAAATGTACACGCGTGGCGGCGAGCTGTGTCCCGTATCATATCCCCCGCTGCATCGCCGAAAACTCAGAAAGCTCTCCGACTCGTTGAAGAGAAATAATCAGATATGTTGTGGTGGATACTGCCCCAGCCTATTTTCTCTGCACTTTCTGTGACACGCCGCGTCCGCGTTATATGTCTTCTTTTACCTCGTTAAAGCGTAGTCTCCCCCAGATCCAGCCAAGATACTTATCAGAACAAAATGCCCTGCAGGTAACCAATACAATCATTTAAAAAATAGAGAGGTATTCATCGTTTACCCAGCTGAATCTCGAAAACTCCCGAGAATATTGAGGCTCGGATCAGCAGAAGCCGTCGGACATGGTGTATTGAACACGGCCTCAAAAAGTCTTTCGAGCGTCTCAACTGATATAATACGAGGTAGACCGGGGTTCGACTCCCCGTGTCCGATATGAAAGATGGAGTCGTCACTTTTTTGACATCTTCCAACGACTTTGGTCTATCATACTAATCTCATCCGCTCGGAAGGACCAGCAAGGGTAGCGAGCCCATTAAATGACAGCTGAGCATCAATTGTTAATTGTGTCTGTAGCGGTCGACAGTGGCACACCCGACTTGCACAAGTGTGGGAGCGAGCATGAAAGGAAACACGAGAAAAAGGAGGCATCGGATATGGTCGCGGTGTGTGAACAACATCTGACCCAGGGTGACACGCAGTCCGGGGTTCGACTCCCCACTCCGACCTGCGGAAGCTCGATATAACTGATATTGTTTCCTTTTGCCTTTTTCTCTGTCCTCGAGATCTCGTCCCTCTAAGAGCTTCGGTAAATCGACCCTTGATTCGAACTTCGTACCCACTGTCTTCGAATGCTGTACGCCGGGTATTGAACAGACTGAAAGTTATGTAAAAATGCTAGTTCAATTTGGTCCGGGTCTCGGTCTCACCGAGCCAAACTTGAACTCCGTATTAACTTACAGCTGTTCTCGAAACTAATGAGACGGATCGGATTTTTTTTGGCCATTCCCAAAAAGGAAAATACTCCGAAACACACCAATTACCTGGGTGAAGGGACTTGAAAAGATCTGGGATAGGCTCTAGGCAATTTATATGTCTATTTTATCCCGAAGGAGCCGGAGGGAGGGCCCAAATAATTGCAAGAATGCGGCACGGCTAAATCACGTGAGCTCGTCAACGATCGGACAACGTCGGCCGCCGATGGTTCCTGCCGTGCTCTTTTGGCCTCCCCGAGGTTCTCCAGTGCTCCACGCAACCCGGAGGCCCTCTAGACCCCACAAAAACGGCTGAATCTGAGCCAGCCAAAACTATTTTCCTTTTTGGGAATGCGCGAAAAAAAACGCGTGATCTCATTAGATTCGAGAACAGCTGTAATTGTCGTTCCCTGCAAATCTTACTTCCCCTCACGCATCGAACACACCTCTCAGCCCCATCAGCCACGTACGTTGGGGTAGTAAATAAAATGGACACGCGTGGCGGCGAGCTGTAATTGACGGCAAGGAGCCATCTGTTGTGGATTTCTTAGTCTGAGGCTTTTTGCTGATGACGACATGCTCGTATCTCAGCGTCCAAAAAACGTGCAGGCATTCTGTCACTATTATTGTGTAAAGTCTAGCCCGGGCCGGAGACTGCCCCCTAATGACAAATCAAGCCAGTCTAGTCCGGTCTTCGACCACATTTTCTTAGCCAAATCCCAAATACGGGATTGGCTGGGACAAGCACATTCAAGAATGCGTTCTAAACTCGCTGTTACTTTGCAAGGGCTGCTCATTTCACATTCCTCGCATTCAGGTATGTTTTACCAGGATTTCACTGTCCTAAAGGCTCCGTGTAGGCACTTCCAGAGGAAGGAACATATCTGGGAGGTAATGTGTTTGTGTCTAATGGACCTCGTTACGTTTTTCTTTTCATTCTTCTTTTCACCGTCCAAATTTTGTATTATCATGTACTCTAGGAACCTATCCAATCAGAAATTATCCGTGTCTAATGGACCTCGCTACGTTTTTCTTTTCATTCTTCTTTTCACCGTCCAAATTTTGTATTATCATGTACTCTAGGAACCTATCCAATCAGAAATTATCCGTGTTCCACCTCTTCTGTGGCACATCCCTCATCTGTCTTCAACTTCTCATCTCGGGCCTGCGACCCAGGTGCCAAAATTTATGTCAACCTTCATTCCACTTGGTTCAACAGCTGTCCACTTCATGTCAAGACATCTCACCGCCCGAAGATTGAACGACTCGGAACAGGACACGTCTCGTCAGATTCCAGACCTTCGAAACCCTCCGTATCTTATAGAGACCCCATAAATACACAGACTGCCACTACGTGCCGATCTTGGACTCCTCTGGAAGATTCGTCGGCCTAAGCCTCGGCCATTAACGAAATAGCTCCCAGACTCTGAAACACTCTCCCACGTATTCCGCTTATCCTATCCGACGAACTCTCCGCACTATATAAGGCCGGCCCCATACCGCTCGGAGCCAACCTTCGGCTTCACTAAAGAACGGCAACGATTCACACAATGATCTTCAATTTCCTACTTCTCGCATCTTCCCTCCTCGGTACCTTCTTTGTAGACGCGTTGCCGGCACTAAAGGTGGGCCTAACACCTTCTACTGCTCACGGGGATCCGAAATTGAGGATAACTTTGTTTAGACCACTTCCATTGACCTATCTTCACTGGTCAGCGCATCCACTTAGACTCACTGGGCTGCACTGACGATGCGAATTCTTGCAGCCCGCCGGGCAGGTCATTATCAGTAACGGTAATAACGGGTCCATTTGGACCGTGAATCCCCCACAGCCGTGGCCGACTCAGATCTACGTCCCGGTGACTGATGGTTCAAGTTACGAGGCTTTCGTGGTATGTACGGGTCCCACGGCTCGTAAATTCTGATCCCGCGATTAATTAGATTTCATCGATCAGTGGAACGCAACGATAAATCTATATTAGAATTGTTTAAACAATGAGCGTCTCAACGTGAAACCGTGTTTAAGTATTGTTCTGATCAACAACAGGACTGACTGCCCAACATAAGAGGCTGTCAGAACAGTGTTAGCCAACTGCCTTTGAACACTGGTTTAAACGGGGTGTTTGAACGCTGTTGAACTGGAACCCTGTTGAAATAATCAGTGTTTGAACTGCCACGGAACTTCACTAAAAATGCATCGCACTGGGATCGAACCAAAGACCATCTGTAACCCAGATAGACACCAACACAACTTCCAACTGCGCCACTCTAAACATTGAAAGGGATAGAGATCTTGTGTACAACCCGTGACATCTCGCCGTGGTAGAGCTAAAAGAACGTGAAATGTAAAGTTGTATGGAAGATGAGTACCTTAGTCAAGTGTTTAATCAGACTTCATGCACATATATATTTAGCAACTAAAGCAATATTCCTGTGCACTATCTACAAGGAGTTGAAATTGGCAGCAAAAATTATTAATTAACTGTTTAAATGTTTGTTTACCGTTTGCCTTGGCCAGTAAACCAAACAAAAATTTAAGCAGTTCAGAGACCGAGCTGTCCGACATGTCGGACGATGAGCAGCACCTCACGGCTGCACAAAAGGCTCAACTCACTCGGAAACGCAATAAAGCCCAAGAACTCGTCGACAATGAAGCTCTTGCGGCCGAAACCGGTGAGTATCCTGGCATGCGCACCCTGACCTGTACTAATGCGACATCAAACAGCGAAAGGCCGCAGTGCAAAAAAGGCCGCGCTTAGCGCCAAGGGTACGCAAACAGAATTGTCCAATATGTTCTTGCTGACACATTCGTAGTCTGGGGCGAAAAAATACCCGCAAGAGAACTGTATCTTCCGTCTCGACAACAGATGCACCGCCTGCGAAGCCCAAGAAGTCCAAGGCCGCTGAAGCCTCAGATCGAGGTGTGTAGACATCATATATCACAGAGTGTGTATTCATCCCCAGCAGATGTCGCCAGCGCCGAGTCACGTCTCAAGGCTCCGTCGCGCAGCTCGAAGGGCGCCAAGTCCGACAAGTCAAAGCCTCAAACCAACTTGAAGTCTCAGAGCACTAGCTCGAAGACGACACTTCCAGGTAGAGATATGTTCCAGGCTTGATTACGTGGCCTTACTTGTTCAGTCCCAGTGGTCGCCCCACCGAAAACTCAAAGCAGTTGTGAGTGTCAGAAGTTAGCGCCGTGATGCGTTATGGTAACATCACACCCAGTGCGTCAAGCACGCAAGCACTTGCCGCCTTCCAATCCGCTTGAATCCGACGAGTCTGAACCAGGTCCGTATTTAGCAGCCCGATCCCGGCTCTGCCTCACCCCTCCCTATACTCCAGAGAAGAAAATCAACAAAATCCGGCACAAATCTAAGTCGACAACGATACAATCGGACGTGGATGGTGAGGTTACGCCGTACAGCCAGATCTCCCTGACCATACCTACTTCTCCAGAAGATTCGCAGACTCACACTGCTGGGAAGCTCGCCACAAAGCCGCCGGCCAAGGCATCTACGACTGGCGACGAGGATGAGCCCATGGCTGGCCCGTCCACCGATGAGGAAGAATCCGATGCTGGCGATGTCTCGGACGCGGTCTCGGACGCAGACGACGGCTTAAGCGGCGACAAGGATGAGGTCGAGCGCCGTCTCCTCGAAGAGGTATGTTGATCTTTCCCGTCCCGTGCTCATTTATAGTCATAACTTACCCACCCCCGCTCCAGCGCCCCCACATTGTCCCCAAGGCTTCTGCGCCAACTGACCAGGAGGAAGAGGAAAAGGAAGACTACGACCCGGCTCTCCTCCCCTCCATCTTCGGCCATCGGCGCCAGTCCTCGTCGTCGTCGCGGGGGGCGTCGGAGTACGATGTCCCTGCAGACACCGACTTCGACGCTGACACTGACGCTGACGTCGAGGAGGAGGACTCGGAGCGTGAGGCGGTCGACACAGGCAAGGTACACATCACACTCTTGTCGTCATCGATTGATCTCATCCCTTGCTCGAGACCAAAAAGAAATCTGTCCAGCAGCAAAAGTACGAGACTGAGGTACGTGATGATGCGATTACTGTAGACATGGCCCTCACGAGCTCCCCTGACAGAGACCTCAAGTCCGCAAGATCAAGTACGAGGTATGTGATGAATCTACTGCTGATATGGGGCTCACGGTTACTCGCAGAAACCCCAAGTCCGACCGTTGACGCCCACCGACCCCAACGACGACATGTCCAAGGATCCTGGATACCGCGAGATCGTCCGACTACGGTTCCCTAGCAACGGCCATCATCATCTCAAGCTGCTTGACCAGAGACCCCTCATCCAAGATGTCGTTCGAGAGGCTGTGGAGCTCGGTCTCTACGATATCGCATTCAAGAATTCCTACGACGCCATTGCTTCTAGAGCTGGTGCGGCGCAGGTACTGCTTCGCAGGGCTGCAAAAAAACTCGGCGAGCGGGCCAAGCTTGCAGGCAGTCGAGCCAAGAACGATATCGAGTTTTGTCGACACCTAGCACCTCTGGTATTCTCCTTTCCCCACTATCTTCCATCTCTAACTTCTCCTTCAGATCTTCGCTCGTTTTGGGAAGCTTCGCAACGACGTCCGCAACACTACGCTCAAGAAGTTCGCCGCACACTACGAGCTTACCAAACCTGGTATTACTCGGGGCCAAGTCCGCACTAAGATACGAGCTCTCGACAAGGACCAGAAGTTTATCTACCCATACAACCCCGACCACCCATTCGCCGCCGCGGGATCGTCTGCGCAGGACGGCGTGGGCGAGTCCACTGACGTCACATCTGTGACACGTCACCGCGATGAGGCGAAATTCGACAAGGTTCCTTTCACTCCACTTCCACACGTTCACCGCTCATCACTTGGCAGTGCTTCAAGTTCAATAGTCCTTTCTTGGCCCCCGCCATTGCCGACATCATTCATGATGTTTGGTTCGCGAATTCGAAGGCACTGGGTTTCAAGAAGAAGTACGTCGACGCTATGGTCTCGCGCAGCCCGGCACACCCCAAAGAAAAGGAGCTCCCTGGTCCTATGATTTGTTTCGTCGCTACCAACGTTCGTATTGTTCGATCTTTGTACTTCTTCGATCGACTTACAAGTGTTTGGCAGGTACTTGCTGCGTTGCAGACCTACATCACTGGGACTTATGTCCCTGCGTCGGAATTCAGCCAGAGCCGTCTCGAAACCACGTACCTCAGTCTTATGGAGTTCTACGAGAAGCAGTACGACGATGACAAAGCAAATGCGGCAAATGCGAAGGCTTTCCACAAAGTTATGCATCAATTATATCTGAACTCTTCGTCAGTATCTTTCTTTTCTTCGTGCACATTGCTCACCCTAATCCCTAGGAAATCTGTTGCGGGGTCTAGTAGCGCTGCCAGTGGATCTGCCGGCAACGTCATCCGTCTCGACCTTGACGACGACGACGAGTAATTGATCAACGTACGAAGAAGAACTAAGTAGATTCGTTTAATGCTGTTCTATGTACATTCATAAATACAATATGTTTGTTTAATGATCTTGGTCCCGAGTGAATATCTGGCTGTGGCTTTTCTGAGATAACCTGCATATAATTCGAGTAAATGTTGGTCACAAGTTGCTCAAATTCGATGATATTTGACCAAAATTTGACGAGATTTTTTTGGGGTAACATAATCTGATGAAATTTTGTCAAACTCGAATAACTCGCATAATTTGAGAGAATTTGAATGAAATTTGGTCAAATTATCTGGGGAGGGTTTTCCTGATGGATTCTGGAAGAGTCTGTTTGCCGTAACTCGGGAGCTCCGCACTCCGTGACCCACCTCCACCTTTCTTCTCTCTTGAACAACGGACCCATCGAGATGCATCAATATCCTGGAGATTTATTGCCTCACCAGAAAACAATCCTCAAAGTGGCTCGACGGGGTTCAATCGACACATATCCCACCTCCGCATCTATAGATGCTTCTCAAATCCGCCACCTCATCATCAATGGTGGCTGGAGGATCTGGAGCAGAGATTCGCTTGATGAAGCGCTCTCCGGGCTCCCCACCCTCCCCACGCTGAAGATACTGCGCCTTCATTACATGACTTGGGACAACGTATCTGACACCTCCAAAGCTATCCTCACATCCTCATTCAGCAGCATCGTTCAGCTCGAGTTGTCTAGATTTGGGTGCGAAACGTTAAAGGAGCTGGTCGAAATTCTGCTTTCCTTTCCTCATTTGCAGTCACTCTCTTTGGACGAGCTCGGCGAAACAGGGGAGGAGCGTGTGGCTGTTCCAGGATTTGGAAACACTCCGCCATTCCAACATCTGACTAGCCTTCACGTATCCCTTTCTTACGCCGCATATTTCTTATCTTGGTTCCTTAGGATAGAGCCGCTACCACCCGTTTCTCGCCTCAGCCTAGGCGGCATAGCGGACTCGTTCCCAGTCGAACCGGATGACGAACCCTGGCAGGATCGTGGCATTTTAAAACGTGAGGAAGCCGCATTGGCAAGTTGTAAAAGACTTTTCTCGGGGCAGCTGGAGCACATTGTTTATCGGGGTCGGGGAAGTGAGCGGTGCCTTCACCGATGAAGTCAATTCTGAATTCTGAACACCCTTCGCAGCATATGGCCAGCTTCACTTTCCTGCTCTTCGCACTTTAGAGGCCAATGTGTGGGCTTTACAATCGAGCCTATATGGCTCGACATTTGAAAATTTGTCAACCATAATTCTCCATCTCGACAATCTGACCCCTGTGCTGGGATATACGAGACCTCTTCGAAATATCGGCAGATTATTGGCGACACCGCCTCTTAGATCCGTTCTCAACTTCCGGATCATCATTCAAGAATGGGCGGTGTACCCCAGGAGCGTGAATGAGCAAGGTGTTGCGAGTGAGACAGAGAAGGATATCCGACGTGAACTGGGACCCGAGTTTGAGGAACGCGGTGGGACATTGGGACTCAGTTGGTCATCTGTGGTGGGTCTTGCTCTCAACATATGCGTATAGTACGCCACCGAACAAACCCAACAGGGAAGATCGTGGGGCAAGAGTCTCGATTCGTAACTACTGGCCCATCTCGATTTGTACAAACATGCTTGATCAATTTGTTTGAGGATTTACGGCCGGGAGGGATAATTGAATGTTCCACCTGCCTCTCAAGACACTAACAGCAAGATGCTCTCAAAACCCAGGCTCAAATTCGACGACCCTGGCAGATTGCACGATACACGGGATGCAGTATAGAAAACGATCGTCACCGTCCGGTGCCTTTACGCTTTGCGACATTTATGTAGTTGCTTGTGCTCCTGCCACCCTTCCCGCAAGCACGCCGATCCACAAAAAAACACGCGCCCTTTACAGCTCCCTACACGCACCCTTCAGAATCACGGAAAATTCAAATTAGGGAGTAAAGACACACCTCCGCACTTCTTCCATGGGCCCGCGGCAGCGCACACAAAACAGCGCTGCCACGGCCCCGCGCGCGCGACGCGCGCCTCCTCCTCTAGATTCACTTCGTCAAAGTTCCCACCGGGGAGATCAACGCGTAGCTCCCACACGTCCCCGAAGCTACGCGAATAAAGCTTCGTGCGCGTCGGGATGTACTGGTTGTTCGTCCACCCTCCGACCATGTACGTCCGCCCCGTCGCGGGGTCGCACGCGAGCTGCGCCTGGCAGCGGTACGTCGGGAACCCTGGCGTGAGCACCTGCGCCCACTTCGGCGCACTGAGCGTTGGTTCGGGGTTTGGAGGGGTAGACGCGGGCGGAGTGGGATCGTAAAGGAAAGTGTCCGCAAAATACGAGTAGTTGAACCGCATTTCCTTGCCGGCCATCATGACGTGGGTAGGGAGCGTCGGGTGATACCCACCAAAGACGATTGTTTTCTTCAGTTTTTCGTTCTGCGCACGCAAATCAATTACCATGGGGACAGGGAAATTCAAGATACGCACGTATACGCACGCCATCTCCGTTCGCGCACAGGGCGGATTCCCCGCAATCCGCTCACGGCGCCAACGCTCCTCCTTCAAACTCCAACTCCAGAAATCCTCGTGTCCGAACGCCTCGCCGGCCTGGTGCGGCTCGTGGTGTGCGCGGGCCTCTCGGTCAAAGTGCCCGAACAGCAGGAAGAAGCGCGTCTTGTCCGGATGCACCCAGCTCCCCGCGCTCTTGCGTGGGCCCGGACATGTGTTGTCGCTCGCCTGCGGGGCACGCACGTACCCACTCAGCCTGCGCCATTTGCGCGACTTCAAATCCAGCTCCATGAACAGGTTGCAGCCCATGTCGGTAGTACCGTGGCTGCCGCCGAAGACGTACAGCTTGTCTTTAATTATCTGCTGCGTGGAGTCGTAGATTACCTTGCCCGGATACGGCCAGCCGTTGACGATGCCTGCCTCTACGTCATCCGATGTTGGGGAATACGACGTGTTGAAAGAGGACCACGTCTCGGTGGTAAGGTTGAAAACATCCACGGTTGGGCGTCCTGTGAAGAGCAGGGCAGTGTCGTTGTAAACGATCATCGTCCAGCCGACGAACAGTCCGGCGCTCGCAAGGGAGTGGGGATAGTCCGGCAGCTGACGCCACGAGTCCAGCTTATCGAGATCGAGAGCCCACATATCCCGAGCGAAGGGACCCCTCGAGGATACCCTCCCGCCGGCAACATACAAGTGACCTGAACCGAGATGGTTTATTTTTTGAAGATGGGCACGAAAACGAGAACCCACTGTTCCAAATGAAGCAAGCAAAATTCTCGCGGCCCTCGGTCACACCACCGGCCTTGGTAACGTTTAGTCGCGTCCACGAGCCGTGCACTTGAAGCCCAGACAGTAATGGGCCGTAGCTTGGCGGTTTCTGCGGGTCCGGGTGTCGCGACTCGAGCATCTTGTCCCGGAGGGGCTTGTTGAGGACGGCATGTAGGGCCGTAGTCTGGTGATGCAGGCCGAGGTTCTTGGTGGTTTTGTACGCATTCCAGCGCCGAGTGGTGGCCGTACCCGAGTTGCCTAGGGTCACGAAGATCTCCGAGGCGATACAAAGAGCCGTGGATTTGAACAAGGTCAGTTCTGGAATATCTGGCAAGTGATCCATCCAGTCTTCACGATGGTTCAGTTCATCTACTTGCTAAGAAAATCGCGAAGAACTTGCCGTAGATCGGTGTCGGCGCTACATGGTAGCCGTTTCGGTACAGTGCATTGACTTCATCACACCAGGCCAGTGCCTGCGACAATGTAAAGCGAACGAGAAGAGGTTTGAATCTGAGCTCACCATTTCGATGTTGTTTTCGCGACGCAGACATTTCGCCATACCCACGTAGCAGCCCATCAAATTCATGCGTTGATACGGATCCAAGGCGATGTACACGTCGGTTATTACCCCTCCGGACTCATCTAAAGCCGTCATCGGAAGCGGGAAGCCAGTTCCCACAATCGCGGTGGCGTTTTCCAGATATTTTGCTTTTGCAGCGGTGAATTGGCCCGCCTCGAAGAGTTCATCGCCTTGGCGGCTAGAAAAACATCAGAGGCAAAGTAATGAAAGTCAAATGGGTATACCAGGTCAAAGAAACTTGCGCCAACAGCCTGAGAAGCGTTTCCGTGGCTAGGTCGTTCAAGTTCATGATGGAGAGAGGAGAAATGTTTTGATGCGAACACGCATCAGCAAACAAAGTCGGCCTTGGATCCGCCCTTCGGATTTATCCGGACTCTTTACAGGTACTTACCGTTTGTTGTTTTTCGCTATGAATCAGAGTCCGTTTGGATTTTGAAGCAGGTCAAGGGCTGTTCGAATACCCTTGCTAGCCATCATGTCGCCCCATGAACGGTTGATTTCAAGAATTTGCGCACAACCTGATCCCGAGGTACGAGTAATTTTTTGTTGTAGCAGCTGTTTATAAGAGACTATCCTGCCCCGCAGAATTTCTCAATACATCTGTGATATCCTGCATCCTGAATTGATAAATATTCTGAGAAAATAGTAGTACAACCGCAGTACGACGTGGTAGATAGGTAGGTAGGTAGGTTGGCGCGGTCCCATGGAGCATGGCCAGGGTTCGTTCGTTTCATTCACTACCAGCCGCCAACACTCTCCGCAGCGTGGCGCAAGAGGCTCTTACGTCCTTCCATTTTAGCCACCCACTCCTCCAGTAGTCGCCTCGAATACTGCATACATACAGTCGAAAAATGTGGATATTTTTTCTTTTGTCGTTTTGATTTGACTGACTTCGTATTCGTATGGCTCCGTCCTGCCAAGAAGAACGAGCATGTCACCTTTACTGTTGAACGTCTCTACACCCGGACTGGGCATGCAGCCCGCAGCATACGTCACATAGGCGAGGTCACATAGGCGAGGTTGACACAACGTGTCGTCGCCGGGAGGAAGAGCTGGCCCCATGATCGCCACCGATCCGGCGGGCGAATGTCGACAGGCGCAGACCGTAAGGTCCTCAAGTGCGGCAGGGTGCCGGAGGTGATGCAGGGATGGTACATGTTGAACGCTCTATCCCAGATGAGATACAGGCCCTGGTGCCACACTCAGGTTGAATATTAGCCCAGATGTTCCACGTTTGGTTCAAGACTGATATTATCATCAAAAAGAGGGCCCATTTGTTTTAAAAATTCACCCTCTCCTATGCCGGCGCGGGTAGGTACAAATTCATGTAAATGTTGTTCAACATCCCTTGGTCTTCTTGAACCTGATTCATAGGGCATCAAACCGTGCTCCATTGAAATTTCACGGAATTATGCGCCGCAGTATGGCCCCGTACTGCGAGTCTGGTATCTGGTGGTCAATGTATACGAATCCCTGAATCCCGCAACTGGCCGCCGACAATGCCGCTACTATTAACATCTGATGGTGATCATATATCACACTGCCGAGACTGATTAGCGTCGGCAGATAGCCAACTTCAACTGAATCTCAAGTAGCTGCATCTGGAGTTTCAGCCACAATCTATCGAATTCTCGAAGACTTTGTTGGTTTCTGAGATTGTACATGGCTGTAAATTTCTTGATTATAGCTCTGCACGTCGGTGCAGGCTTCAACTGCCATTCGAGGTACTGATAATGTATATGCGTACATGAATTTGGTGAGAAAACCTCGAACGATACGCGTACATGTGCGCTTCGTTAAGATACTGTCCCGCTTGACATCTTATCCTTGTTTTTTATTTGCCCGCGGTTATACCGTACCGACATGCGGCGTGAAAGTCAAACCGCAGGTGTCATACGTACGTTTTGATATACTGGGGCCCTGACTGCACTCTACCTGAGTCGACATTTGTACTGCGCTCTTGCACATCCAGCTGAAATTGCCACGGATTGACGAAATGATACATGTGTAATTTACGGCCATCACGACAAACAAGTCCAGTACCCTGGTCGGCTTGTCAGCACCAGAACAACAAATTGCAACAGGGATTTCCCACAGGTATTGTCCACCTGGCATGTGAGGCCGGGTGCGCAGGTGTCACATCCAGGGTACTGGCCAGACGCCCACCCTTGGCCGCCGCACTGACACCACTCTGGGATGCTAGATGGTCGATGAATCACTCGACGTCTGGAGGTATAGTAACTGGGGACGAACCAGGCACCAGAGGGAGTTGCACTTGGGGTTGAGGTCGTCACAGTCGCCTGCGGCGCTGCCCAAGTAACTGCAGCTAAGATGGCCGCCACAGTAACGGTAGATAAAATACGGAAGACTTTGGTCATGGCTGGATGGTATCGGATGGACGTATGGTTGGAGCCACTGCCTTCCGGTTGACCTAGCGGCTTGCCTTTATCTCAGATATCTGACGTCTGAGTCCGTACATCTCACGATCGTAGCGGAACGCGGACTACGGAATATCCCAGCAATCCCCGCGGTGGTGCCGAGGTTGTTCGCCCAGGGACATCGCGGGTGACTGTCGCCAGATGATAAACAGAGCCCCATGGCTATGTTCTATTGAATTGAAATTTTGCTGAGCGGAAGAAATAGACGCCACACCGATCCGAGTTGGTGATGGAAGTGATTTCCATCACAAACTCGGATCCAGGAGGTCAGCCCTGGGCGTCCAGCATCCGATAGTTTGTTCACCACCGCGAGGTTGAATAGTATTCTGCGGCTGCATCTCGGGACCTTTATTCTTTCACACGCCGCCGCAATCTAGTCGGCGCCTTGACCTCGTCGCTGACCCCAAGTGAGATCCGGCCTCCATTAACACCCAAAGGAACCTCCGCCTTCTCTTATATTGCTTTGAATGAGATATTTCAAAGACAGGATTCCGAGAAACAGAAGCAATTTACATAAAGATCAATGGGAATTTCTGTCAACGCGGGTAATCCAGATGTCATAAAAAGTTACCCACTCCAACCGTGCGATAATGGGCGGATGGGCGGAATCTGCCAATGGAAGGTGGAGAGAAAAGCGGCTAACCCAGCCGGAACGAAGATCCACAGGCACCCTCTGAGTAGGGCGGTGGGTGCAGAGCGCTTTCTCGACGTGGTGATAATGACTCGGGACGTTGACTTTTGATCATGTCTAAGCCAACTTAGGATAGCATCAGCCTGCCATCAGGAGCCTTCAGGACGATCTTTCGTGCGGAGTTTCCCCCGTTGATCATTCTATTTCATCCTGGGCTTTCAAAACGGCGTATCCCGGCAAGAATGACGAGCATATGTAGTCCCAGCGCCCAAGTTGCTCATGAGTGCCCGTTCTCCGTGTTTTTGTCGCGTCTCTTCCGCTTCCCGGCATCTGCCCTTCTTATTAGGGCTGACGAGAAAACTCAGAAAAGGTGGTCCAAACAGCCGACTAGTTGCCACTCATAATGAAGTTATAACAAGTGCGCGCCGGAGGCGCGAAGAGTTTCACCCGATGTCCTGAACATGATCAGTGCATTGATTCTTGCGAGACGGAGCCACGGAGACGAGAGCCGTCAGGATCAACAAATTATTTTTCGTCTCATTGCTAAAGGTCGCAATTCGAGCCTTTATTTTACACCAAGCCTTTCAACATGGTGAAGCACTAGAATCATCGCCGTCGTTGTGGCAGTCTACGTGATCGACGTCCTCCAGCGCCAGACCGCGGTGATCTCCTGGAGGAGTTTGAAGGCACATGAAGAGATTCGGAACTCCGGAAGGTGATCCGTTGAGAAGTCTTGCCACTGCCAGCGATACAGCGCCGAAATCGATGCCACCCACCTTGCCACCAGAAACTGTGCGCGAAATCTTCGAATGGATTGCCATCTCTTATCCGAGCGCAATCCCAGCTTTGCTGCGAGTATCACTCCGTGTCTAACTTTGGTAAGTTTGCAACTTGTATTGTATTTTGGGATAAAGCAAATCGCCCGAATGACCCAGGGTGGAACCGTATCTTTACAGGGTCGTCAAAGTATACCCCGAACCCCCGTATAGCGTCATGGAAAATGCTATTCTACGACCCACACCGAAATCCAAGCCGGCAAGCTTCTACCGAGAAGCTGTACGCCGCTTGTACTTGTGTCATCGAATGTATTGGTCTTCGGAGGTCCTGCAAGTGTGCAGTAAAACTCGTTCTTTGGCGGCCGTATGGTCTTCACCCGCCCTCGTTCCTATTCTCCTCCAGATGAATTTGCGAGAGCTTGGCTTATCGCTCGAGGACTTGTTTGGTGGCCGCGAGCACATCGACCTGAAGCACCCCCTTTTCGACTCCATAACGCATCTCGACGTCTTCGACATCATCATTCATGACGACGCAAAAAATCTCGCCGTATATCGCTTCACTTCCTTCGCTCACACACCTCTGCTTGAAACATCGCGTCCCTGGCATATTATACGGGCCCTTCTGTCGGACTGTCCTCGACTCCATGTCCTCGTCAATCCCTGGCACAAGCTGGATGCCGCCGCCGGTCGTGCCGTAGCGCGAAGTCCGCCCACGCAGGATTGGCGATTTGTGGTTGGATTGTCCACAGACTATCGGCGCGAGTGGTTAGCCGGCCAGGACGAACATTACACTCGAATTCTTTGAGTACAGGATCGAAATAGTTACTCAGTGGATCTGTACGACCAGCCGTTCCACCGTACTCGCAAGCGCCAATATCCTCCCCGTGATCTGGCTATGTATGGGCGCAGAGCCACCCACACCCTCATCGACCTCGTTTTTGAGCTGTTTCAATCCGTCCCACAACGCGGAGCTGCTTGAGTACATGGGGAAGAAGCGCAGGACACAGTCATGGCCGTCAGGCAACACCATCGCATGCGACTGGATGCGCCCTACGCTCCGAGCAGCCCGCGCAATACCATCCTGCCACTGTAGGTCAAGTTCCCCAAGCTCCCCTGGTCCACCCTCTCGCAGGATGCGGAAAGACATATGCCCTCGTCGATAATCGAAGAGTATGAATGGATTATCCTCGGGGAACGCGTCCAGAAACTCCAACTCGTGCTGGAGTATATCCAATCGCCATTCTTTGTAATCGTAGTCGAGGAGAGCACGGAGAAATGATCGATCTCTTGTACTGAAATGTTCGGGTTCATCTGAGATTCAACACATTACGACGGTCACAAAAAATGCACAAAAAAGGCGAGCTCACTCTGGACAATCGAATGGATGCTGTGACAGGTGCTTCTATGTCCATCCTTCCAATCAACGACTTGGCATCGTTTGGAGCAGTAATGCCGCCATTTGCATCGCGAACAGCGCACAAGTTGGCGTTTGGGGTGAATTTGGCCACACTGTCAAGTCGTCAGTACGGCAGTGTCCAAGGCAGGAAATTACTTACTTCGAGGGCATCACAGGCCTTGAGAGATACATAGGCGTCCGATTCGTAATATCTCATAATCGCCATCCGTTCCTGCGCCAAATCCCAGAAGTCGCTCCATTTATTGAAGAGATCGGATTTTGTGACAACAAGAGAAGCCTGGAGGTCTTTGACGTCGTGCAGAGCCGGAGAAATACACGATAGGACCGAATAGTAGGCGGTGTACGGTCCAAGCGTCTCAATGACAGACGCAACGCTGGCGGGGAAATTGTCGAGGGTAGCGGCTGCAATGATTGCACGAAAGAGGCCTGCTCGGATGGCCTCCCCGACAAGTCGGTACCCGAGTCTGCCCGAGAATTGTATGTCCAGGTAGTCCCAGGCACATTTCAGCAGCGTTTTCACAGCGGGTTCATCGCTCGGTGCTGCCGAAAATATGTGCGCGAGATGCGTGAATGTCGTGATGACCCCATGTCTGATTAGTCCTTCCGTGAATGGAACGTGGGAAGGGCTGTTGGTCAGGAGGAAGTCTAGAGCGTGGGTGACAAAAAAGAGGGACTGCATGGAATGTGGAGCTCGTTGCACATGAAGATTCAAGTGCGATAAAAGGAGCGATGCCAAATCTGGTGGGCCGCCGCCAGCTCCCTCGAAGAGTTCGTCTAGATAGGCTGCGTGTGTCTCCCTCGATGCATCTTTGGGGCACAGAAATGAATATACTGCTTTCAGAGCGTCAAACGTTTGCTCCTCCCGCAGCGGCAGGAGAAGTCTCCATGCCCTGGCGACGATGCGTCGAGGTCCAGATGTGTTGTAAACAGATTTTGAGGCTTCTGGGTCCTGTACCATTTTCCCGATGACCAGAGTGAACGTGGCGTAGAGCGCCGGCTCAGCACGGAGACACAGAGGCAAGTAGTTGTCAAGGAGCTGAATCCATTCCCAAGACCTGTTCCATACGTGCAGCGCAACTTCGGCGGGGATATCCTTCAGCAGAGAAATATAATCCAGTGAGCATAGGCCATTTGCGATGAGGCGGTCAACGACATCCGGCGTCGACGCAGTATCAATTTCGGCCGGGCTGGGCATCCGCCGGGAGTCGATGTTAGCGTAAAATACAGGGAGAAATAGAAGCTTTTGAGTTTCTGGACCTGCTTTCGCTTCCTCGATTAGGCGTTGAAGGTCGACATGCGAGCCAGCTGCAGCGGTCCTTGCGACTGGCTAGAAAGGTGGTGAGTGCTAGATAAGCAGTAGGAAAGCAGAGATAGTAAAAAACCCACTCTTAGACGTAATGGGAGCATGGATACTGCGTGCTCGAAGCGCAGAGCCAACGGTAACATGGAAAAGTTGTGGAAAAGCAAATTGGCGAATTGGCAATGATTTGGCATTTGGCAAGCATGTGCAACGGGAAGGCGTGAGAGCGATCGACGGGGTTTTCCGTTCTGTCACGAATCATTCATTGCGTGATTCGTCACATCACCTTTCTCCTCCAAATTCCTAAACACCTCGGATTCGAACGATCCAACCGCTGTATTCCTGAAAATGCCTCCACTTTCCGATTCTCGGGACCCGTACGTTACACCCCAATCACCCCTCACCGATTCTGTCTGACGGAGATGGGTAGACTGGCCTCTCTCAATCTCGAGAGTCTAGCGTCCTGTGGAAATAAACCGATACCTGCTGCGCAGGCTCTCGTTGTCCACACCGAAATTCTCAATGCCGAACGCGAGCTAACTGAGATGAACAACGAGATTCGATCCCTGGAAGCGCGTCGAAACTCGCTACTCTCACGTTTGGAAATGTACCGCGTGGCCGTGGCACCCCACAAAATTCTCCCTGTCGACATACTTTGTGCAATATTCTCCTTTTGCGCTCCTCGTCCAGCCGAGATACACTCCATCGTTAACAATCGTCGGCGGATGGACACGCGTCTCATCATATGCCAAATCTGCTCGCACTGGAGATCAGTCGCTCTTGGCATGAATGTCCTGTGGAGCGATGTGGATGTCGATTTGTCCACAGGTAATGTCATGCGCATCCTGGAGGTGCTTGATGCGTGGCTTTCCCGCAGCGGCGGATGTGTTTTGTCCCTCAAAGTCACTTCCACAAATGACGATCCTCTCGTCTCTGAACTCCTTACCCGGTATTCACCCCAATGCCGCACCCTTTATGTTGGGGATATTCGACTGCCCAACTCCTTTTTCGCACAGGCACCTGGATCTATGGGCCGCCTTGAAAAATTGACCATCAAAGGCTCTTACGGATATTTCGAGCGGCGCCAACCTCCCGGTCACCAAACCATCTCTGTTTTTGCCGATGCACCTTTTCTTCGCAGTGTAACACTCGAATCGTTCTTTGATCATCTAAATCTCGGGATCTTGGCTATTCCGTGGCGCCAGCTCACGGAAATATATTTTAGCAATATCACCCCTACTCCGGCGCAGTACTACTCCATCCTAGATGGATGCGAAGACGTCAAGGTCTCCCGCATGGACGTCTTCCCCACGGATTCCAGTGGGACGATTGAGCTTTCAGAGTGCCAGATTGCGCTTCCTGCACTGGAAACTCTAGAGTTAAACACTGACGTGCTGGGCAACGCTGCTCGCTTCCTACAGAGCATTGCGCTCGACTCATTGGTAGATCTTTCTCTCAGCCTCTCCGACGACCCCGATGGTACGATCTTCACCGTCCGCCCCTTCCCAGCGCTTAAGAGCTTCTCCATCTTTGACGCGAGCGACATCTCGGAGACGGATCTGGAGACATGGCTACGCGCGTGCCCCGCCGCCGTGGATGTCTGGTTGCCTGACTTCCCGATGACGCCGCGGCTCGTCGAGCAAATCGCTGACGGCAGGTTGCTTCCGCGTTTGCAGCTCCTCGCATTCGGTAGCACCGTCCCGTCCGTACTCATCCCTGCACTCGAGGCCCGTCAGCGCAGCGTCGAGCTCTCAACCATCACAGAAGTCGGCCTCACCCAAACGCCGAAAACCTTATGGCAGCTGGACTCGAGCGAGGCGGAACGGGTTGCGGGTTTGGGTATTGCTGGAGTGTTTTTGAGCGCGTGCTCCAGTGCTATGCGCCCCCTACCTGGACAGGTACTGTTTCTCTTCTACGTTCCTGGATTTTAACCGTCTCATCCACTATCAGATCAAACAGTTGGCGCGGTTCAAAGCGCAACAGGGGCTGGGCGTATATGTGCACAGGGAATTACCGACAGGCTGAAAGGGCAGATAGATGTTTGTACCAAAGAATCATTAATAGATTACAGTTCTTCACATATCCCTTTCGAACGGGGTCTCATTGCTTGAGGCCGGAGTCTCGAGGAAGATGACACAAGATGGAAGTCGGTACTAGTAATACGCTTGAGCGCTGCCTGAGTCCAGCGAGTCATAAGATATGCCGAGGTAATTTCGATGAAAATCAGTGGCATTCGGAAATCAGCCAAAGCGAAATTACATAAAGACTGTCAAGCTGGTCACAGAAAGTTGAGTTCACACTTCATATTCTTATTCGGGAAACCTAACTGGATACAAGTAAAGAATGGGAACGGTAGAATTCATCGGTTATGCAACTAGTCGGCGAGATCCAAAACATATCTGAAGAACTAAGATTAATATTATATCCCTCAATGGAATCGCGTCACGAACGTGGTCGGAACGTTACTTTGGTGCAATCCGGTGATGACGAGAGGTATTCCGCCGAATCCAGCCACCGTCAAGGCGCTGGGATTAAAGAGAGAAACTGATTAAGCTACATGCTGCAGGATGAACTTCAATACGGACCGGACGTTGACATCAACGTTTATGAGGTCTAACACGCCGAAGGGGATGATAGCCAGAGAGGCCTCCGCGCCTTGGGTAAGGAGAACATTCGTGATGTTCCCCGAGTTTTTCTGGTGCAAGGGAGGAACGACCACCGGCCTCGAGAATACGTGTTGGAAAGAGGCAAACACGGTGCCGTTCAGACCAGCCTGTGTCGAGACACTATCGATTGTCAATTCGAACAGTAGAGGGTTCTGTGCTATTGATTCCTCAAAAATGTTTTTAGAAGAGACGGAAATTAAGAATGAGACACGAACCTTCAAAATCGATGCTTAAGGTACGCGAGTAAGCAATAGTTCATTCGTGATCAAAAGCTGGGACCCACGTAACGAGATTGTTTTCCAAAGTGGCCAGCTACGAAGCAGCGATGTCAGTCCCGCTTATTCCGGCAACATGTCTCGGCGGGCACCGTGAGGGTAACATCGATGTGGGTGACCAAGCCGATTCCCAGAGCATCGATCACTTCGCCGAGAAGATCCCGAGTTTCGAGAGTCGAGGACGGAGCAGCGCTGACGGCTAGAGCCGCAAGAAGGCCGAACAGCAACGACATGAGTGGGGCCATTCTTCTCGTGCAGGGAGGCGAAGCACGAGGAATTTTGAGTGAACGCTGGAAGTTATAGCGGTGGGTAGAAAGGTTCCGGTAACTAGAAGAAGGAACGAACATGGCTGAACCACGCGTATATCGAGGGCAGGTGACCCATGCTTCTGAGGATTTGGCATGGGTGACAATCGGAAGCTGTCCTAAGACTGAGTTTGTACAGGCCCTCATCAGGTACTTAGTATGTTGAATGTCGGGGACATGAATGAAGCAGACCTCAAGAAACCCTGTGACCATGCCGGCCTTTCCGAAAGTATTCAGTCTAAAACTATTTTCAGAATCGTTCAACCCGGATTCCGGAATTGAACTTACCCGGTCAAACTCCGTCGTGTGTCAAGTCCATTCGTGCTCGGACTCAGGAACTCCGTTGTGATTCTGAAATTCCACTTGAGATAGATCAGTAACCGAGGTAAAAAGAAGATGCGCAGGCCAGGTGTACAAGCAACGGAAGCAAAACTAACCAAAAATCATGCGGACGGCCATCACCCAACGGGTAATCAGAATTCGAAGAGCAAAGGAGTTGTGTTGCAATCCAGGTTCCATTCTTCGGATGATGAGTTAAATATTAGATTCGAAAAATGAGAAAAGGGGGTTGAGGCAAGTCCGTGGACGACCGGGAAAGCAAGTTGACCGATTTAGTCAAGATCAGTACGTGCGCGGTGCATCATCGCGTCCTCCCGTCGCGCCATCGAATTCTCTCGCTGCTGCATTGCATTTACTCGCCGCACGAGCACTTCCTCCCGCGGCACAAGAGCTGAATGAGGTGTAATAACTGGCTCTGGATCAGGTATCTCTCAGTTAGGTACGGGTATCGAAACATTGGCGGCGGGCAGAAGCTGCGGAGAGACAGCAGAGGGCGCAAATTTGTACATGGGTTTAGGAGCGTCGAAGGTGGTGTGGACGGCATAGAGGGTAATTACACTAGCGCGCCGAGAGAGTTACCTCTGAGGGCGAAAAAAATAAGAAAAACAAATGAAATTGATGCAGAATGCACGAATTGCCACACAGAACAGCCTATTGGGCTTCGGTGCATTCATCACGCTGCGTCTTCACATCGCATTTAAGGGAGTCCGGCACGTACTTGTCTCCAGCGCCAGCACCGCTGTCACGCCATCCTGGGACCCAATCCAGATAAGTTCATTGGGTTTCAGTGTCGCGCAGATGTGCACGAGCACGCCACATCCGTTCGATATCAGTCATCTGGCATGCTTGGTTGGAGGAGGCCCGTCTTCAACGGAGAGGAAGCTTGGGCGAATCTGAACGCGCCATGGAAGAAAGAAGTCGTCATCGTCCTGGAGGGTTCATCGCGGCCACAAAAGAGAGAAATTGGGGTTTCTGGTTCTGTGTTGGCATTGTGTGAAGGCATCGAGGCCGGTCCAAGCGCATTGTAGTGGTTGCGGAAAGGCCCGACTGAGGCTGGGAACGTAGCGAATGGATTTGACAGCTGATGTGATCAAGATTAGCCACGTGCCTGCCCCTTGCCTCTCTCTGCGTTTCCCTGCTTCACACTTCTCCTCTGCACACTTGTGGATGTGAAATCCGAAGTAAAAACTTGTTGCCACATTACCAAGGTCGAATTATTATCAGACTCTCGGCCCACCAGTTGTCTCTGACCCTCCCTAGGCCGGGGTCCCTGGCACTCACACATTTGAACTTTGGACGCGCAGAGAACCGCTTCGACTCGGAATTGTTGTTGCTTCCCTTTCCTCGCCCGGTAAATTTTGGCCGTGGCGAACGTAGCGGTTTCACTGTACACGGAAGTAGCGCGCTCAGCCGCTTCGGCTTGCTCATTATCTCTCCGCGCATTGGCGGGGTAGGCGGCGCTTCGACTTGGATTACTTCAACCCGCAATCTGCTCGGTCTTTCGGGATTTCGTGCGCCCGCCAAAGGCGACGTGTGTGCTTGCAAGTTATCGGATTCCGGTCCTTGACGAGGTTGACTTATTGCTCTTTTGATATTTCTGAATTTGGGATTGCCTGCAGCCGCCCTGCTACCTTTCGAATTCCCGGATTATCCGCACCCGGCTTACGAACATCTACACATGCGACTCGGGAGTCGGGGTATTACCAATCAAATCTTCCAACCTCTCTTGCGGCGCCCTGGGCTGTCGCACAAGGTCCCGAAATCTAAGCTGATGGAGCTCAGGGGAAAAAAAAAATTCCGATTGGTTGCTCAAGAACGCGAGATAAAAGAACACCATTCTTCAGTATGTCCCGGCGAGGAATAGCACCCTATCCTCGATTGGCTCGCATTCATATTGCGTAATTAGCGATTGCGTGTGCTGCACACCATTGGTGCGCTCCCCTCTGATTATATCCCTAACTTGAAGCTGATTTGTGAGTGAAAAAGTAAGGCAACAAATACGCCTCCCATCTACGATGTACCTGTGGGAGGCGGTCCTCGAGTTCATACTCACTGCCTTAAGTAAGTCTCTTCTTTAGTAAATCCACCCGGGTCTTCCGGCTTACATGTTATGGCATCGTAAGGCGTGTGGAAACTTTTCCGAGTCCTATCGAAATTTTGCCCTCGGAAGCCTTTCCGTGCCTTTGGCAAAGCAATCATGACTGACGCCGGCATCCGCCGAAATGATGTGCCACTTAGTCGCGAAGTCTACAAAGTATAAAATGCTATACTGCATCGCTCATACCAACATTAACCCCCCAATGTCTTCAGAACAACAAGCCCTCATCATTCCGTCCCCTAAAGCGCCGTTTGTTGTTGGTCCGCGGGCCATCCCCTCGCCCGGCCCGGGCGAAGTCTTGTTCAAAGTACTGTCCGTCGGTTTGAATCCGATGAATTGGGTACAACACCAATTCGACTTTTTCATCGGCGCGTATCCAGCTGTTATCGGCGCAGACATCGCCGGAGTAGTGGAGGCGGTGGGGGAAAACGTACAAGGCTTCGCGAAGGGCGACGAGGTGTAAGTATCCCGGATGGCTCGGTGGATTTTATTTCGTACTCATGGATGTTGAGCAGATTTGCCCAGGTCATCGAAGGCGGCTTCCAGCAATACACCACCGTTCCGGCCGCGATCCTCATTCATGTACGTGAATCCCTCCCGGTTGGCATGTAGTACGCGCTAACATCCCCCGCGCGCAGAAACCCAAAAACGTGAGCTTCGACGAGGTAGCTACGCTCCCCATCACATTTTCGACGGCATGCGTGGGCCTGTTCGCACCCGCGCCAATTGGCCTAGCCCTCAATCCCACCTTTTCTTGGGACAAACCGCAGCAGGGTCAAGCGGCGCTTGTCATCGGTGCAGGCACTTCCACTGGGCAATTCGGTATGTCTTCCGAGCCTGTTGCAAATCTTCAAAGAAAGGCTGATATATATTCCAGCCGTGCAACTATTCAAGTTCCTCGGATTCACGCGCATCGTTGCGTACGCCTCCAAAGTCCACTTTGATTATCTCAAACAACTGGGGGCGACGGAAATCATCGATCGGGCAGAAGTCCCCATGCAAGGTCTCGTCGTGAAGCCGGCAGTGAACGTGGTGTACGATGCCACGTTTACCGGAGCGCTGAACGCCGCGTACGACTCCGTTGTCGACGGCGGCAAGATTGTAACCGTGCGTCCTGAGTCGAAGAGCGACCGCGAGAGCAAAGGCGTGACACTGGTCCATGTCTTCGGATTCTACGCTGGCCCCGACGTCCTCAAGCCAGTCGGCGACCCCACGCACTACCCTGCGGTCCCCGAGCACACGAAGTTTGGGAAATTCATCATCAGGGAGCTGCCGGAGATGCTGGCAAAGGGCGCGATCGTTGTACGTGGCTTTTTATATTTTATGTAGGCCGTTCACTCAGAGTTTTTAGGCCAACCGGGTTGAAGTCCTCCCCAATGGGCTCTCTGGAATACCTCCCGCGTTGGACAGGATCAAGGCGGGAGGCGTGAGTGGGGTTAAACTTGTTGCGCACCCGCAGGATTCAGCTATTTAGAATTTGCGGATTAAATATAGTCCCAACGTCATTTACGATTGTATGTTACATGTCTCTCTAACAAATATTGTCTCGACCAAAAATTTCTGCTCCGACGCAAAATTTACACTTGCAATGTGGAGAAAGTCCTGATAAATATATCTTGGAGCGCTCAACGCAGTTTTCCTACTCCTCTGCAAGTAGTAATTTCGTAGTCGCCGGTTTTCCTTCTCCCACGAAGATCTGGCGTGTGCGACGCACAGGTGCATCGCAAAATCCTTCCGCCAAGTCAAAGCAAGACAGTTCGCACTGGTGAAAAGCTTGGCAAGCCCAAAGTGTATCCTCGGGATGTTTTGAGTCAAAGCAAAAAAAAGTGTCGAGACGCCGGAGGATACGTGCGCGTCTGGCTCCCATGAAATAGATTATAAATTAAATGGCTACCTGTCATACTCCGGCAGCGCCTCCTCTCAGAACTAGGATCAACAGATAAACTTGAACTGGGGTTACTGTACTGACTTCCTTGGGTGGATATTAGACTCACAGTCTGCCACGCATAATTATAAAGCTCTCTGTGGCCAGATCCTCGAGTCTACGCAATACAACTGGTAACCCTTGTAACTCCTAGCTTTGAATGATATGTCGTATCATGAGTAATCACAAAGCCTGCATCGAAGAGTTCCCCAGCGTCGCCAATCCGTCGATAAATAATGCTAAACGAATTTTCTGCAGGGTTAATGAGCTTTGTATGTTGGAATCATGGCTTAGCTGGACAACTTACCTCCTACTATGCACCTCGAGCCATGTTCGTTCAAGGTGTTTGTTTTTTATTATTTCCATTTTTGGCGGCCTGGCGTTGAATTCGAACCCTAATCATTCCCCATTTCTGTTTTATTCCCTCTCAAAAGACCTCTGACTTTGATTCGCGACTACTGATCGGTACATGACTGAGTCACTGAGGGTTGAAACCTGACTCCCCCTGCACAAAACGGTAAACCTTCACAAATACTTGTATTTTCTTTCGCTTCATTGATGTTATTCAAGTAATGTATTTTCACGTCATGTCAGTCTGACTCTGTGCACCTTGCATAAACCGCATAAAAAGCCTGCACTTGCCAGGATTGAACTCGCGCGAGAAGGGGCTCACGTGGCTTGTCAGGTTCATAAGCTTTTCGGGCCGTTGGCAAAGCAGTCATGACAGTCGCTGAGGTCTGCAAAGTATAAATGCTGCCCCATCGTTCACCATACCAATATCAACCTCCCGATGTCTTCAGAACAACAAGCCCTCATCATTCCATCCCCTAAAGCGGCGTTTGTTGTTGGGCCGCGGGCCATCCCCTCGCCCGGCCCGGGCGAGGTCTTGTTCAAGATTTTGTCCGTTGGTCTGAATCCGGCGAATTGGTTGCAGCGCGAGTACGACATTTTCGTCGGCCCGTATCCGGCTGTTATAGGCGGCGACATCGCCGGAGTGGTGGAGGTGGTGGGTGAAGGCGTACAAGGCTTCGCGAAGGGGGACGAGGTGTAAGCATCCCGGATGGCTCGGTTGCTTTGACTTTATACTATACTCATGGATGTTGAGCAGATTTGCCCAGGTCATCGTGGGCGGCTTCCAGCAATACACCACCCTTCCTGCTGCGATCCTTATTCATGTACGGGAATCTCAACCACTGTCATATATTCCTCACTAACATCCATCGCGCGCACAGAAACCCAACAATGTGAGCTTTGACGAGGTAGCTACGTTCCCCGTCACATTTACGACGGCATGCGTGGGCCTATTTGCACCGGCGCCAATTGGCCTCGGCCTCAATCCTACCTTTTCTTGGGACAAACCACAGCAGGGTGAATCGGCCCTTGTCATAGGCGCAGGCACTTCCACTGGGCAATTCGGTATGTCTTCCGAGCCTCCTGGACTCTTGAAACAAAAGCTGATGAATAGCGTAGCCGTGCAGCTGTTCAAGTTCCTCGGATTCACGCGCATCGTCGCGTACGCGTCGAAAGTCCACTTCGATTATCTCACACAGTTGGGTGCGACGGAATTCATCGATCGGGCAGACGTCCCCATCGAATCCCTCGCCGTGGAACCGGCAGTGTACGTTGTGTACGACGCCCCGATGGGCGGACACCTCAACGCTGCATACGACTCTGTTGTCGACGGCGGAAAAATTGTAACCGTGCGTCCTGATGCGAAGAGCGATCGCGAGACCAGGGGTGTGACACTCGTCCATGTCTTCGGATTATACGCTGGCCCCGACGTCCTCAAGCCAGTGGGCGACCCCGCGCTTTACCCTGCTGTTCCGGAGCACACTATTTTTGGTAAGGTCATCATCAAGCAGCTTCCCGAGATGCTGGCAAAGGGCGCGATTGTTGTACGTGTTTTTTGTGTTGATCTAGCGCCTCACTCAACTTTTCTAGGCCAACCGGGTCGAAGTCGTGCCCAACGGGCTCTCTGGAATACCTCCCGCGTTGGACAGGATGAAGGCGGGAGGCGTGAGTGGGGTCAAACTTGTTGCGCACCCTCAGGATTCAGCTGTTTAGAATTCGCGGTTTACATAAATACACTCGCAAGATTGCATGCTACACATCTTTCAAATAAATATATCCTCGAGTAAAGATTTCTCCTCTGACCCCAAATTTACACTTCGAATGTAGACAAGAGATGTATTGAAAAGTTCTGCTGGCTAGAGGAAGGTATAATGGAGTTCTGCCAACTGCTTTATGAGTAACATAGCCAACGGCGTTCGTCCTCCCAGGCTTTCGTGCTCCCACGAAATCTGGCGTGCCAGATGCACACGTACGTCGCAAAATCCGGTATGACTTTTGCGCCACAAACCCGTCCGAGTCGATGTGCCGGAGATGTATGTATGGGTTTGGCTCCCATGAAACAAATTACGAATTCCGCGCTTGGCTATCCGTTATACCCCGGCGGTGCCTCCTCCTCGTTTGCACAACCGCCTATAATGGCACTTCGCCGAGTTCACATCGCTAGTCGATAATAAACCCGAAACCCATTGCAGCAGCAAGGGGAAGTAAACACGGTGGCAGCTACACTGGATTGCGATGGCTGTTCACATGAAGACTGCGACCACAGATGCTTGCTTTCGCCGTGGAGGCATGCGGAACATGTGGAGCGTCATTTTCCCGGTCGATAACGTTTTTCCGGCCGCCCTCGGCTGTTACAGTATTCGACATTAAAGGGGACCATGTAGGCAGAGACCGGAGGAATCCGAGGAGAGACTGCGTTCAGACGGCTCGGCGGGACAGGTATAAGGGCCCCGCCGAGCTACGTCGCGATACCGCGGAGCTGTGCCGAGTGATGGCCGCAGACTGTACCAGGCGCTCGGCACGCCTCCCACGTAACTCCGGCAGGGTCTGCCGCGGGGCCGCATGAACTCAGGGAAAGCATCCAGGTAGATGCTCCGCTGGACACTGGTGGTAAAAATGATTTTCATCGGCGGCAGATGTTGAACGACGATTCCGCGGCGCCGAGCGGCGAGGCATGGGCGAATTCCTTCACTACTCGGGGATGGCGCCGCGGATAAAGATGCCGACGCGGCAGTCCGATTTGTTCAATGAAGCAGTTGTACCAGTGCTGTTGGCAGTCAGAAATCCCACATTACTAGAAGCACGCTGGTCTGGTTGTCCATTGAGAAAACTGGGTTGGGCGGCCCGCGTTCGACGTTGCGAGATCCACAAGGGTGTGATTAGTGCCGGGTCGGAAAGGCTGTATAAAATGATGGTATAATACAAGCGTGTTTAATACACGTATAATACATTTCCTACCTCAAGGCTCCCAAAGGCCATGTATTTATCATGTATTAAATACAGCGCTTATGGCGGTTTGGACGCTTCACAGGTCGTGTTTTGAGGTGGCTCTGGTTCAAGAAGACCTCTCATTAGTCCTCCCACACTTTTCTGAGGAAGACCTGAAGATGTGAGTGCAAGGTTGGTGCAAGGTGGACAATGGAGGATGCCGGACAAGATGCAGCCGAGACTGGCCCCTATCCTAATAAGGAAATTTGATGTCGGCAAACTGCGTGTATTTAATGTATTAAACGAGAGACATCGAGGCTTCTGAGCAAGGCTGTATTATACGAGGCCAAAATCATTTCAGACCCAGCACTAGGTGTGATACTTAAAATATGATGCTCGATTAGCGCAAAGGACGCGTCTCCGAGGTAGTCATGCAAATGGCTACGGACTTGAGGACTGGTGACATTGGCCGTATAGGCAGCCGAAAAGGCACGAACGAGGATTGAATCACCTATTTTTGAACCTAAAAAAAGCTTCAATTAATCTACCGCATGACAAGAATAGTAACTAAATAGATGCATCTCCTTGGTCAGATATTCTACTCGCAATTTTTCCCCACAGAATTGGAAAGTGTCCAAGTTGCTAGATATAACACGGTTATAAGTTTCAAATATTGTGGAGTCGGCCACCGTCGACATGCACCAGCAGGGAACCGAACCCCGGACGCAATCACTACTAGTGACGGCAGTACTAAGGGCATGACAGTTTTTGAGGTGACTGCGTGTGGCTGTACTATTCTTGCTGGATCAGGAGTTGAACCTCTGGAGTTTGTCAATTGGTTGGTGGTGTGGAAATTGAGGTTGGAGATGGCAGCCAGCAGCTGTTCTGCACTTTTTCAGGGTTTTTTGAAAAAACAAGGGAGGAATCTTATGCACCAGCGGGGAATCGAACCCCAGATTCAATCACTGCTAATAAAAGGAGTTGTTAGAAGGTGACTGCGTGTACCATACACCACCGGTGCTCTCCAGCTACTACTCTAGGGCTGTGCCATGTATGTGCATTCCCACTAATGAAGAGTTGAAAACATGGCAGTATATATATATCAACCTCCGGAGTTTGTCAATTAGCCGACGGTGTGGAATTTGAGGTCGGAGATGTGCACTCACTTTCAGGGTTCTTTTTAAAAAAACCACGGCACTAGCCACCCTATGCACCAGTGGGGAATCGAACCCCGGACTCAATCACTATTCATTAAACGAACATACGAAGTTGACTGCGTGTCCCATACACCACTGGTGCTCTCCAGCTACCATGCTAGGGCTATAGTCTGTACATTCCCACTGGATCAGATAAATTTTGGAGGAGTTGAAAACATGACAGTATGTAAATCAACCTTCGGCGTTTGTTGATTGGTTGATGGTGTAGGATTTAAGGTCGGAGATGGCAGCAATTTTTTATTTTTTTATTTTTTATTTATTTTTGAAAGAGAAAAAAAATTACAGAGACATCATATATGCACCAGCAGGGAATCGAACCCCGGACTCGATCACTACTTCTTGCAAACGAAAGTGTACGATTGTGTGTACCATACACCACTGGTGTATTATGTATATTCCCCTGGATCAGATAACGACACCATCCTATGTGACCTTCAAGGTAATACTCCTTTGTTTTTTCAATATCAGAGGAGATGAAAACATGACAGAAAATCAACCTCCGGAGTTTGCCAATTGGTTGATGGTTTGGAATTTGAGGCCGGAGATGGCTGCGGCCTCTATTCTGCACCACAGAATCAAAATAAATAATAATAATAATGAAAACGACCTCCGACAGAGCTCAGTAATGCACCAGTGGGGAATCAAACCCCTGACTCAATCACAACGCATAATGGAAGAACGCTGTACGAAGTTGACTGCATGTACCATACACCACTGGTGCTCTCCAGGTATCATTCTGGGCTGTACTATATGTGCATTCCCGCTGGATCAGATAGAATTCGGAGGAGTTAAAAACATGACAGTAAATCAACCTCCGGAGTTTGTCAATTAGCCGACGGTGTGGAATTTGAGGTCGGAGATGTGCACTCACTTTCAGGATTCTTTTAAAAAAAAAACCACGGTACTAGCCACCCTATGCACCAGCGGGGAATCAAACCCCGGAATCAATCACTACCAACGGGGTGGCAGTTCTACAAGGTGACTGTGTGTGCCGTACACCACGGGTGCTCTCTAGTTACTATTCTGGGCTGTACTATGTACATTGCCACTGGACCAGATAGAATGAGGAGTTGAATACGTATGTATACATGCAAGTAAATCAACCTCCGAAGTTTGTCTATTGGTTGACGGTGTGAATCTTGAGGTCGAATATGGCTGCGGCCTCTGTTCTGCACCGCTTTCAGGATTTAAAAATGAAGAAACGAAGAAACTATGTGCACCAGGGGGAATCGAACCCCAGAATCAATCACAATGCATGATGGAAGAACACTGTATGAACTTGAAGTTGATTGTATGTACCATACACCGCTGGTGCTCTCCAACCATTTCTAGGACTGTAAGGTAGGCACCAGTCACTCACAACGAGCGCTCACGTGATCAAAGTGTGACATCGATAAGGCTCTGGCCACAAAACATTTGGACAAAAAGTAAAACCTGGAAATGAAGCATTTAGGTCCTCCTGAGACATCTCTGGTTTCAGATTTGTAAAATATAGCCTGTATGTGGAGCAGTATAACATTTTTATAACCCATTTTCTTTGAATGCAGAAACAGTTATTTCATCGAATGGGCATGGTTTGAGTTTATGAGGCGAAAATATTTGCCGCTTATGCAAGGTTCCCACGGACCATATACAGTAATCTATGTACGAAACACCAAGCCGAACGAGTCGGCAGTCTCGCAGCAAGTTGACCAAGTGCAATCCTTACCTATTCCACCCTCCTTAGACGGTTGGTTCAAATTTAATACTTCATGGTACATGTGCAAAAAAACTCCGAATTTTCTTGCGATTTGGGGCCTATATTGTTCAAGGTCACGATATTTTTGACGTCACGTGTCACGCATTACATACCACGTGACCGCTCGTTGTGAGTGCCTGGCGCCTACCTTAGGTGACAGGTGACAGGGCGTGAACCTACGGTCGAAATGGCACAGTATTCCCGCTGGATCAGATAGAAGCCTTGAGGAGCAACAGTACATCACAGAAGCCTGAGGAGCCAGAGGAAATGGAGGGTTACAATACAGCGATGTGGATAGGTATGTTGTAGAGTCCGTCTTGGAAGTAAAGCAGTGATCTCCCTAAGGCCTAAGGCCTTACCTTCTTGCCTTAGCTAAGGCCTTAGGTTGCCTTAGACCAGCGCGGAGATTTTGTATTTTTGAGTTAAGGCCTTAGACAGTCACGTGAAGGTGCCCATGCTCGGCAATCTTTTCTTCACAAAGCCGTGATCGGGTTCAGGTGTGCCGACCGCGCAAATGGCAGCCGATGACTGGCAGGGGCTGCTTGGAATAGGTGTGCCGCGCACAGGACTTGCAAGAAGAGGAAGTGTACATGCGTGTGATTCCGGCTGGATGAGGAGGACGATACGCTCGGCGATGCTGGAGAGATTGAAATTGATGGTGATGAAGTGTGGGTAGCATGGATTTTGCGTATATTTCTCAGTTACAGCCCGCTAACATTATTTCCTTTTTTGGTCCTAAGGCCTGGGCTAAGGCCTTAAATGAACCTAAGGCCTTAACTCACCGGAGGGTCTTCATTTAAGGCCTTAGGGAGGTCACTGAAGTAAAGTCGAATTTGATACAAACTTGATAATTCCTAAGGCCCTCCGGGCAACCCTGGTACCTCCTAAGTTACATAACGGACTTGAAAACATGGTTGAATACACCTTATGGCGAGAACCGAGAGAAATATTCGAGCTAGCACAAGCATATAGTGCCAGGTGCATAGGTAGGTGACACCTTGAAGGACATCTTTTGCATGGCACGCGCGTCTGTGCATGGTCGCAGGTTCTAAAAGTGGAAGGTATCATGCTCCTCCGTGCAATCGGGGGCATTCGTCCTGAATTCTGGGCCGCCATGACAGAGTTTCGGCATCGACTCGTGGCACGAAATCCTGGACGCGCAGCAAATTTTTCGACGAGGTGATAAAAAAACTCCCTACAAATTATATTGCGGTACAATCCTGCTGGAAGCATTTTAAAAATGGGGAACCTCGAAACGATGATTCATGTCGAATGAGGATCAACGGCTATACTAATCCGTTCACCCGCCTTGACCCTGAAACCGAATCTATTATCCTGTTACATCCCCGGATCAACAAGTTGATAATATTCTTGCTACATCGCAACATCGAGCTCCGGCGAGGCTACCAAGACGCCGGCGTTAGTTTATTATAACAGACTACATTACTAAAGGTATGCTGTCCACAGACGTAGGTCTATCCGCAGTCGTGTATGCCCTCAAGTGGAACGATGAGAAATCCATGGGATCCGGTGGTGTGGGGGCAACAGACGAGGAAAATAATAAAAGTTTGTTTACAAAAACTGTGATGGTATGATGGCGCTGATGTCGAGGCAAGAAATATCTCACCGACAAGTAATGAGCTACCTCATCGAGAGCGGTCACTACTACTGCAGCTACTCCTTTAAAATAGTTAAATGGGGCCAAATTGATCGGTATGTCCATGCCTTGGAAAACGAGCAAGCGAAGCTGGTCGACAACTTTGACGCGTACACCCAACGAGATGATGTTCCTAACTTCGACCCGAAGAGCCGTTTTCCGGAAGGTGGTGTCGGATTGGAAGAACTGGATGATGATGATGAGGAAGCGGCTGTTCAAGATGCAGAAGTGACCGTACTTCTCACCGAAAATTTCGTGACATAATGCTCCGGATCATCCGCTAAGATCCCGCGAAGAGCCGTTTGAAAGCTTGTCTTGTGGGAACATGAAGAGCTTGTTGAAAAGGTGTCAGCCAGCAAAGGGGAATGGATAGACAAAGCTGACCTCGCCGCTGTTGCAGAGCAATTCAGAGCGAGTAAAATGGGTCAGCCAATTCGCAAGCCCAAGGGTCAAAAAACTCAAAGTGCCTTTCCTCATAATGTTCTCCTCAGGGATAAAATTCCAAGACCAGATCGTGGCAAGGCGGAACACATCAAGTGGTGCAGGTCTATGCTGATACTCTTCAAACCGTGGCGGAATCTTGACGATCTCAGCCTGCTGACCAGACATGGGAAGATGTGTTTCAGTGTGCCACATTCACACCAGCGACGGGGAAGAACTTGACATCAAAACACCAGAAGAGTATCTGGAAGACATCATTAGAGAGGAGATTTGATAACAACGAGGAACAGTTATGTGCACTCAGGACCGTCGCGGAGCATTTTATGTTTGGGTTGGAAGAGCAATTCTTACTTTACATAGCAGGGGTTGGCGGATTGGGTAAAAGTTTCATTGTCCAGGCCATAGTAGAAATTTCAGGACATGTGCAGTTTCTGAAAAGATGATGCTCAGTGCTCCTACAGGTTGCGCTGCTGAGCTCATAGACGGTTACACTATCCATGCACTGACCTTCCTGCTAAAATTTAAAGAAAAGGAATGCGGAGTGCGCAACTTAACAGCATTTGGAAAAATATCCGTTGGACTATATACATAGGGCGCCGGCAGTAGTATGGACACTAGGACCCGGCGCATTAGTTGAAATCGAGGCCTGGAGCCTTTGACACGTAAGCTTACAGGGTGCGGAACGGAATCCGAATTCTCGTGAAGGACACTATGCACGAATTAGGTGAAATCAAGGACGGAAAGTTCGACACGTACCGAGATGGGGATTGAGGGTAGGGCCGCACTCCTCTTCTTGTCGCTCCGAAGAGTGAGCTGCAGTGCTGATTAGAGTCTGACAATCATTGAAGGTAAAACGCACCTGTGGTGGAGCCTGCACCGCTCGGGGAGCCCGGATCGTACTCTTCCTTGTCTTCCTGCTGAAGAAAGATGGGTCAGTTTCTTCCTTCTCAGCCACTCCGTGGCTGAGATCCGCAGCTCACATTAGCATTTGACGTGAAAGCTCTCAAATGAATGGCTCCGGGGGATAATGTCACTTCACACTCCTCCTCTTCAGTATAGCGCTCCGGGCGGCCTTGAAGGCTCGGCGGGGAGTAGGGGAGGGCACTTGGAACGACTCGGAGGTCCATATAGATAATGATACCCGTATCAGTCAGCGGAGGCGACGCATTGCGGGGCTCCTCTTCTTCTTCAATGGTAACTCGGCAACGAAACACAGCGCAGGAGCGCGAAAACTTCGAAAAGTAAGTAGTCAGGATTCGGAGCCGGGCCTTAGATGCAAGTCACGAGCAGGAGG
This sequence comes from Mycena galericulata, assembly GCA_029289565.1. NCBI lineage: Eukaryota > Fungi > Basidiomycota > Agaricomycetes > Agaricales > Mycenaceae > Mycena > Mycena galericulata. The sequence continues at coordinate 245,230 of JARKIA010000237.1, forward strand.
CCCTAACCCCAGGATCTAACACCTAACCTCACGTCGGGACCCTAACCTGAGCTCTAGGGGTAGGTTTTACGTCACGTGCAGCCGTTTCGATTTGATGATCTGAGACCTGGTATTCAAATGGCCCTCCGGGCATACCTGGTACCTCCAAACATGATTCTTCAGTGCAGCAGTGGTATGGTTATATGGCTCAAGGTTTGCTCGGTCAACACTAAGTGTGCATCGCATTGAGCCTGGTGGGGGATCATCTGTTGTAAATACTGAGCTTATGGCCAATGATAAGAATTCGAACAACTTGAATTCTGATTCTGAGGTAAGTAGTCATGGGACAGCAGATATGTGAAGTCTCGGATGGCTATATGGCCGTACTCATGGCATCTGAGGTAAATAATTTGTTATAAAGTTAAGTTCGACAAATTTCTAAGGGAGTTAAGCATATCAACCACTCCAGGTTGCATGAGGATGGTATGCTGGCCACTCTCTATTCCATTAGAGCTTGTCGTTAGCTCGGGGAAAACCCGGGCCAACATATGCCTGATGAGAGCTGATGAGAGCCCAATGTGAGATGCGGGCACATCAGATTATTTTCGGGACAGATTCGGCCTCTATATTATTATCAATGAGCCAGTCCTTGATTGCCTACTTTGAAAGCTGTCAGGATCCGTATACGGTTGTGACGGTTTATATGTATGTACTTTCCTTTGCCCGGGTCTTTGCATGGAACCTCATGCACAGGACTTGAGAGTTGCTTTCAGTCGTCGTTCAATTTCAATTTCAACTCATTCATGAGGCCTGAGGCCTGATAGGATCCGAGTGTGTTAAATTCTATGAAAATGATTTCCGCGGGGGTGCCGTTCAGATCCCCGAGTCCCATCAGAAGTTTGTTCCCTGCCGCTCGCCGGCAGGCTATATGCCGCCGTTTCCAACGGAGCTGCCGCTCAAGCCGAGTCTCATCAACGAATTATCCGCCATACAAATCTGATTGCCGTCGGCAAAGGGTGATCTGTTTCTTGAGGAGGCATAAATTAAGGTCGCACACCGTTGAGGATCCATGCCTCGCCACATGGGCACGAATATTTCTTCAACCTTAGAAATCAAGATGATCCTAAAAGGATGAGAACCCGCTTAGAACTAGAAATCTAAATGGATTTGGATCTGGCATCTAAAGTTCAAACTGGCTCCTAGCACTTAGGATTGGACTTTCCGAGTCTGATAATTAATTTGAAGGATCTGCTCCTGATAAAATATCAAGAGCCCTTAGAGATAATTCTGTTTGTGACCCGCCGCTCGCCGGCCTACTACCTTCATGGCTTGCACGCCCCTATCAGGTTACATAATCCCCGATGAGGCGAGTCACGAGCTGGAGGCCCTAACCCCAGGCCCTAACACCTAACCTCACGTCGGGACCCTAACCTGAGCTCTAGGGGTAGGTTTTAGGTCACGTGCAGCCGTTTCGATTTGATGATCTGAGACCTGGTACCTAAGTCGGTACCAGGAACAACAAGTTAGCAAGGCAGGACTTGATTGATAAGCTGAAATGACTAATCACGGATACTGTTCCGAACACAAGCCGGAAATGACTAATCACGGAAAATTGGACTCGAGAATATCTTTTGGTTCCAGAGAATTAAATGGGATTCAAGTCAGCAACAAGCTTAAAAACAGATCCTTGCATTTTGTTTTATTTCTATATCTCACCCCACTTTCTTTTGATTTATTTTCGCAATGACCAATATTGCATGACTAAATTTTGTTTGTACATGTAATGAAAGCTCCCGAAATCCAAGTTATTAGCCAAACCTAAAGGTTCAGCGCTGCAATCAACCTCCCGATGTCTTCAGAACAACAAGCCCTCGTCATTCCGACCCCTAAAGCGGCGTTTGTTGTTGGGCCGCGGGCCATCCCCTCACCAACCCCTGGCGAGGTCTTGTTCAAAATATTGTCCGTCGGTCTGAATCCGGTGAATTGGTTACAGCGCGAGCTCAACATTTTCGTCGGCTCGTATCCGGCTGTTATAGGTGGCGACATCGCCGGAGTGGTGGAGGTGGTGGGTGAAGGCGTACAAGGCTTCGCGAAGGGCGACGAGGTGTAAGCAGCTCGGTAGTTTCATTTTATAATACTCATGGATGTTAAACAGATTTGCCCAGGTAGTCGAAGGAGGCTTCCAGCAATACACCACCCTTCCTGCTGCGATCCTTATTCATGTACGGGAATCTCCGCCATTGTCATATCTTCCTCACTAACATCCATCGCGCGCACAGAAACCCAACAATGTGAGCTTTGACGAAGTAGCTACGCTCCCCGTCACATTTACGACGGCATGCGTGGGCCTATTTGCACCCGCGCCAATTGGCCTCGGCCTCAATCCTACCTTCTCTTGGGACAAACCACAGCAGGGTGAATCAGCGCTTGTCATCGGAGCAGGCACTTCCACTGGGCAATTCGGTTTGTCTTACAAGCCTCCTGGGCTCTTGAAACAAAAGCTGATGAATAGCGTAGCCGTGCAGCTGTTCAAGTTCCTCGGATTCACGCGCATCGTCGTGTACGCATCGAAAGTCCACTTCGATTATCTCAAACAGCTGGGTGCGACGGAATTCATCGATCGAGCAAACGTCGCCATCGAAGCCCTCGCCGTGAAACCGGCAGTGAAGGTTGTGTACGACGCCCCGATGGGCGGACACCTCAACGCTGCATACGACTCTGTTGTCGACGGCGGAAAAATTGTAACCGTGCGTCCTGATGCGAAGAGCGATCGCGAGACACGGGCCGTGACACTCGTTCATGTCTTCGGATTATACGCTGGCCCCGACGTCCTCAAGCCAGTGGGAGACCCCGCGCTGTACCCTGCTGTTCCCGAGCACACGACCTTCGGGAAGCTCATTATCAATCAGCTTCCTGAGATGCTGGCAAAGGGCGCGATTGTTGTACGTGCGTTTTATGTTGATCTAGCGCCTCACTGAAATTTTCTAGGCCAACCGGGTCGAAGTCGTGCCCAATGGGCTCTCTGGAATCCCTGCCGCGTTGGACAGGATGAAAGCGGGAGGCGTGAGTGGGGTCAAACTTGTTGCTCACCCGCAGGACTCGGCTCTCTAGTCGCAGATCAGATAGTACATTGAAACTCTGTATGTTACACGTCTCTCGCAATTATTTTCTCGCGGAAAGATTTCTCCTCCGCCCCAAATCCACACTTGTCATGTAGACCAGAGACGAAGAAAGTCCTCCTTAATCTGTCTTGGAGCGCACGAGACGCCGGAGGGTACGTAGATGGGAGTTTGGCTCCTATGGAATAAATTATAAATTGTATGTTGACATACATGGCTACCTGTCATACTCCGGCGGGGCCTCCTCTTCAACCCAAAATAAACGGATAAGCCGTGGTGCTGACCTCCTTGGGCGGATATTCCATTCACAGTTTACCATGCAGAATTAGAAAGCATCTCTGTGATCAGATCCCCCAGTCTACAACACGGCAAGTGTTGTAACTCCTAGCTTTGAAGTGTATTTCGCAAAGTCTGCATCGAAGAGTTCTCCGTAATCAATACCAGCGTCGCCAATCTGTCGACGAAGCGGCCAATCCTGCGAATCTTCTGCGGGGTCGATGATCTCGCAGGAGTCATTATTCTGCTTGGCGGAGATGGCGTAGCGGATAAGGTTGCTGGAGCCGTACAACTGTGCGAGCATGAAGTCAGTAGGCAGAGCGGCGTCGAGGTACTGAGTCTACTCGAGGGCAATTTATCCACTGGACATAGCCGTTATGCTGGGGCCTGTAGGGTTAGTTGTTTTGAAATGCGTGCCTCAGCCCATTGTTTGAGAAACCGGTGTGAAAGAAATCTACGTAGAACGTGGCTCCCAACGTTGACGCTGCACATTCAAAACGTTTTTTTTAGAAAAGCACCCTAGAACTGAAAGTGGAATGACACTAACACCCTTGAAAAACATTCTCCAGCGGAAAGTCCTTGGTCGCCACGCCCCAGGCGTGATGGTGCAAGACGTGCTAAACGACCGCGAATCGTTCGTATATTGCAGAAGCACGGTGCTTATATGCGACAGGGGTGCGGATGGCGGCGTACCCATACGTTCTGTGACCAAGTAAGCCGGCTGAATATCTAAATGAACGAGTGAACGTTCAGGCCGAAATTTAATTCCGGGGGGTTCACGGCTGGACGAATAAACGAGAAATAAATGACCACTGACAGTATAGACCTTTAGTTTTGAAATCATCTGAAGCAACGCATCGAGAGTTTTCTCCACTGCAGCCGCGGCTGCGCTGATGAGACCTACAGGGGACATCGTCACATTGGGTTTCTGAGAGCCATCACTTCCACACAAGCTGGGAAAGGTTTGAGAGTACTCACACGCCAGCCACTCCTAGATACAATCATTGCGCGAACCGGCACTGCCGCGAAAGTAACGAGCCGAAAAGCTCAGTGAGTACGCGGAAAAGCATCGGGGAAGGAAGAGAGCACAAGTAGAGAGTAAGAGCACCCGTGCGGGAAGCTACATCGGGTCGGGACTCTCATCGATATCGGTTATGCGATTACATGGCACAGGATCCGCTATTTGCTTTCCCGATGTGATGGAAACCTGCAGAGGAAAGGCACCGGGAGACCCGTAAACAGACAGACATTCAACGGGCTGCGACGGGATTCTTGATATGTGATACGTTTATCATTCATATGTATCATGATCCTCTGGATAATCAGGAAGACTCGTCGTCAAACTCTGTCAGTGTAACAGACAGCCAAGCTGTGAATCATGATAATCGCAAGTCGAGCAAAGCCAGAGTCGAGAGGTGCCAGTGTCGAGAAGTACTGACCCACGACAAAAATAGGAAGTCTGTCGAGTGGTTCGTCCGAGGCCGAGGGGACGCGGCCGACGGCATCACGAGGCGGGGTTGCGGGAATATACGGGGAACCAAAATGATGCGGAAGCTATGACTTTGATGCCGAACCGGTCAGGACCCCGCACACCGCTGCGGCGAAGCGCATCTGAGCGCTGATGCGAAATTAGAAGCCCGTCGTCGTATCAGCCGGCGCCCGAGGCTATGTCGGCTATCAAGAGAGCGGGCGCCATAATGATACTTACTACGCGTCGTTCAAAGTCATCGATACCCTACAGTGGCCAGAAGACTCCTAATAAAGCATAGCGAGTCGCCAAGTCAGGAACAGGGATGAGCCTCCTATATGCGCCAGCAGCGCGGGCAATCGAGTGGCGGGATGCGCTGGCGATGGGTCGGTGATATTGACGTGATTCTTGAGCGACGTGATTGGTGGGGACCTCAACGACTAGCGCGCCGTCGTAGATCCGGGAAGCAGGGTCGGGGGAACGATGCCGCAATCAGGAGGCCCGATGATAGCACAAAGTTACGGCGGAGGTAGACAAGGTTTGCGCGATGAGGCTGTTGTGATCTTCCGACGAACGAGCGATGGATGCGCAACGAGGCCGCGATGAATCAGTTGACGCGGTCAGCGGCGGCGCACCGGTCTTGTGGCTGAGATTCCGGCACAGTCGCAAATTAAAAAAGTCTCCACGGTCCTCGAAAGGGAAACAAAAAGAGTTCCCGAGTCAGGATCAGCGAGGAGGTGAAGTAGTGTTTGGCTGTATTGATCTGCCTTGGAATCAAATTGCACGACCAAACACATCGGTGTCCTGACCTCAACCACGAACTGAGTTCACGGAAGGCTTCAACAAGTCACGTCTGGGGTCAAAACTTCTGCATGTGTATGAATTAGGACGCCATTCAAGAGGGGAGGGAGACTACCGTCAGGGCTGGAAACTCGCAGCACCGCCCTCAAGCCGCTTTTCATCCCACCGAGTACTAGCATTTTTTTCAACCTTTGAAATACCCTTTAAAAATGCACACTGCTCTGAAACCTTCCCGCTACAACTTTCCCAGCTGTTCGTTCACTATCTGGGCACCTCTAGAATTCAGTCGGGATAGCTTGCTCGAGGACACGACTAGGCGACTCTTTCTCCGCAAGATACTTCCATCATCTATAACTCTATACCGTCTGTGTACATTGGACTGACCATGGTTCGGGTCAGAATCCTTCTCTATCGGTAAAACTGTCTCTCTCTGGGTCGTCAGCTGGCCTGCGCAATAGAATTCCTACCCCCCGTGTTCTTGTCTTGTCGCATGCTGGGCACCTTCTCCTCCCGATCCTCGGTAGCTGAAATAAGAATTCTCCCGTTAACCACTCGGATTTCTCTTGGCCAACATAGGTTGTTGTTCAAGATCCGGTGGAATTTCTTTCTCTGTGGTTTGTCGACCAGTCCCCCAAAAGCAATTACTCAGCTCATTTCGCCGTACTTCGATTGCCACTGTCATGCATCCTCTCTCTCTCTCTCGAGGACCGACTGGCAAACAAACCCCCCGAAGGCCTCTCTGCCTTGCAGTTTTACTTGCAATTGGCTGCAGCTGATTTTTCATACTCTTGTCACCTGCGCCGCTAATGAAATCTTCCGACTGCCTGTCGGTTTCTCGCGCGAAGCACAGTTCACCGATCTGGAGAGCCTCTCTCAAGGTAGGGCTTAGCTCCGCGGCCCAGAGTACTCTGCAGCTTCTCTGTCACTTTCCATTCCATCCGTCACATCCGCGGAAGTTGTCGAGTCGGCGCACATCTTCCCGCCCTCTGGAGTCGTGCTTTGTTTCCGCACCCGGCCACCGACAGCCGACTGGCGACGCGATCACCTCACCAGCTTCTCTTTGCAGGCAATTGCCCGATGCGTGAAATGTGTCGCACACCCCGCTTCGCGTGCGCCTTCTCGCCCACGTGGCGCGCGGCCGGCGTGCATCCCCCCCGCTGCGGTGTGCTCACGCGAACGCGCCGCGGTGCGAAAGTCAAAGTCTATTTCAGCGCGATCTGCACGCCCATGCCAATCCACAACGTATCCGTGAATCAACGTGGGATCAACGTCGTTCCGTTCCCACTCGTTGCAAGTTCGCAAACCAAGTATAGCGCGCCTCGCACGGCGGCGGATGGACGCCTGGACCCAGATCCTGGAGTGTACCCCGCACAAGGCGCGCGGCAGGGCCCAGCCGCGTCCATTTATGCGTACGAATACATAGAACACGCTCCCACCGCGCGACGCGCCAAATTTTGCGTCCCGTCGCGCAACAGCCCGTCCGTTAATCTCCCGCGAACGATGAAAACAGGCGGCTCAGGCGTCAGGCGGGAGTGTCCGTGTACATTCAAACCTATGCATCACCGCGCATCCACGACGTCACCGCCCCGAGAACCGAAGCCGAATTCGAGGCCAAGACCCCGTCCCCGGTCGCGCGCTCCACACGGCGCATTACGCGCGCCGCGATCGCAGCTTCGCACACGCCCCCCCCCCCCCCTTGCGCAGCTGCTGCGCGCTAATCACGCGGACCAGCTCGCTCGCTCGCTGCGCCCCACATCCACGCCCACATCCATATCCGTCAATCAGCGACGCGCGTGGAGCACGGTGTACTATCGCGCATGCGTCGTATTCCCGATCTTCCGGCGGCGGTGATTTGTCGCAGCTGTGGCGGACTGACTGACATTGTGTTGTGGATGAATTTAAATTTGCAGTCAATTGGGTTAGCGCGCGCGGGTGGAGCGCGGGTCCGGCGTCCATGTAGGTGCGGGCCTATTTTTTGCGCGACGGTGGCGCGTGGTGCGCGCTCGTCGGGCACATAGGAGCCCCGATGTAATCACGCGCGACCATGGCCGACTTCACGCACTCGCGCCGCCGGATCGACTCGCGATGATTACCACACGGCTTTTTCTTGGACTGGAGAAAACGCCGATCCCAGAAGAAATGGTCACAAACTCTAAATTGGCATTACCCGCCGCGGGTTGTTACTAGTACTATGTACAAGACGATACGATATAATAAATACACTTTACTTTTGTGCCGTTCGCGCACGCGCATTGTAGAAAAAAGAGAACAGACTGATATGTACGATAGCGAGGAGGTAAGAGCGTGAAAAAAAAAAAAGGAAGGAAAACGAAAGAAAAATGTATGTATGTAGCGCTACAGTGGAGAGAGAAGCGGCGGAGGCGGAAACGTACTGTAATCGAGAACGAGAACTAATATCAAGCATGCATGAAACCGAGACAATGTCCACTCTACTCACATCAATCCTCCGACTTCATCCGCCCCCCACGCCCGCCCGAGCTGTTACTATTGCTCGCCGCCTCCGCCGCATCCACCGCCTCGAGCAGATCCGCCTCGGGGTCCCCCTCCCCCTCGACCTCCGCCTCCGCCTCGCCCTCCCCATCCAGCTCGTCCGCCTCCGCCTCCGCATCGGCATCCGCATCCAGATCCGCGTCCCCGTCCCCCTCCTCCCCATCCACCTCCATCGGGCTGTGCGTCCGTAGCGGCGGCAGCAGCCCCGGCGCCCCCCCTGCGGCCCCTGACGACGACCCCGACCCAGCCAAAACCGCCACAGCGGGCACGGGCACGGGCACGGGCGTCAGCCGGTTCTTGATTATGCGCCCCGCGTTTGGCGTGGACGCGGCGCGCGGGGGCGACGCGAGCGAGGAGCGCATCGAGCTTTCCTGTGGGGGCTCGCGTTCGCGGTACGATGACGTGGGCGCGGAGGAAGGGAGTGTGTCGGAGCGGTGCACGGGCGTGCTGCGGAAGGAGGAGGTTGTCGTTGGGGCGGCGGCTGTGTGGAGCGGAGTCAGTTTTGAGTTATTGCGAGGAGGAGAGAGGGGAGGGGATGGACGGCAAGGACGAGCGAGGAGCAAAGAGTATGGAAGAGGGAGAAGGAAGGAAGGAAGGAGCAAGGACAGATGGGAAGGAAGAAACCAACGCACCACTAGCCGCCGCGGCGGACTGCGTCTGCTGCAGCTGCTGCTCGAGCGTCCCGCGACGCTCGACGCGCTTCATTTTTTTGCGGCATCTAAAAGGGGGGAAAAAACACGTTAGCGTCTGTTCGTACACTCCTTGCCCGCCCATGGGCGCGGACACGCGAAACTCCGCCGTCCAAGAAAACTCCACATCCCACTCACCGATCACACACCGTCCCCGGCCCCAACGGCCCCGGGCCCCACTTCTCGACGCACTTGCCCTCCTTGTAGCGCCCCGGCAAGCCGCACTGGCGGCAGATCCGCTGGTTCGCGGCGTTGGTGGGGGGGAAGGGGGAGGTCTAAAAGAGGGAGGGGTTAGTGCGGGGTTTTTGAGGGAGGCGGAGGAGGATAGAGGGAGGCGAAGTAGAGGGAGGCGAAGGGGATGGAGGGAGGAGTAAAGGAGGTTAAAGTGGGAGACGAAGAAGGGCGGGGAGGAGGAAGGCGAAGTAAAGGGAGCCGAAGGGACGCGAGGGAAGAGCGGGGATGAAAGGATAGGAGCGGGGGAGGAAGGAGAGACGAGGAAGGGGCGAAGGGAGCGGATGAAGGACGCGAGGGATGAGCGGGGACGGAGGGATTGGAGGGGAGGAGAGGAGCATCATGCGGAAGGAGAAGGGCGGGGAGGAGGTGGCGAAGGGAGCCGACGCGGACGCGGATGAAGGGAGGGCGGGCAGCGGTGGGAGATCAAAGGAAGGGAGAGGGAAGAGCGGGGGAATGAGGAATAAGGAAGGGAAGTAAAGGGAGCCGAAGGGACGCGAGGGAGGGGGAGATGAGAGGAAGAGAGGGCGGGGAGCCCAGCTGCCAGCGAAACGGAAACGCATCGCTGAGCATAGGAGCGCGGCGAAACACATCCCCCCCCAAAGAAATAAAAACAAAACAAAACCACTCACCCCGCCTACCCCCACCGCCGCCGCCGCCGCCGCCCCTGCCCCGGTCGTCGCGGCGGCGGCAGCAGCAGCAGCAGCAGGCCCCTGCCCTGCGGGGTACGGGAACGCGTGCGCGTGGAGTTCTGTGGAGGGAGGTCGTTAGTTTGGTTTAGTTGGCATAGGGAGGGGAGGGGGGGGGGGGGAGGGAAGGAGGGGGGGAGGGAGTACGGATGGCCATGGGAGCCCATGCCCATCTTCCCCCTTGCAGCAGCGGGGACGAGCACGAGAACGAGAACAAGGGCTATCCAGGAGCGGGTTGCGCCCTTCCCTCCTCCCCTCGCCCTCCCCACAAACAAAAGAGAAAGAAAGAAAGAAAGAGAGTGAAAGAAAAAACGCAACGCACCCTTCCCCTTCTTCCCCGTCCCAGCAACGTACCCCCCCAAACTCCCCGCCCTCTCCGGCCCCCCTCCTCCTCTTTCCCCCGTTCCGCCTGCTGCGCCCCCGCCCCCGCGCACCCACTCCGGCGACCCCGAGATCCGCCCCTGCCCCTGCCCCTGCCCCTGTCCTTGCGCTCCCCCTCCTCCTTGCCCAGCGCCCGAGTGCACATTGGCATTGGCGTTGGGGTGCGAAGAAGTAGACGGATGGTGCCCCCTCGGCGACCCATTCGCGCTCGCCGCCAGAAGTATCGCGTCAATGTCGTCCGACGCGGTGGACGGGCTGCGGTCGCCTCTGTCTCTTCCTTCTCTCTCTCCCCTTCCTTCTCTTCCTTCCCTATCTCGTTCTCGTCCTTCCCGCTCCCCACGATCTCCTCGATCGCCGCGACCGGAATCGCGATCGCCGCGGTCGGAGCGGTCCCCACCGCGCGAGTGCGACTCCGCGCGCGAATGCGACTCCCTTGCGTACGCGTACCCGCCCCCGCCCCCGCCGGCTTCCCTGCCCAAGGTACGCTCGCGCTCGGGCGACCTCCGCACCCCCTGTCCATGTGCGTGGGCGGCGTGCGCGACGCTCGCGGGGAGGCGCCCTGCTGTGGCGTGGGCGGAAGATGATGGGTTGGCGTTGAGGGAGGAAGATAAGGGTAGGGCGGAGGCGTTGAGGGAAGAGGGGAGGGCAGAAGAGGAAGAAGAGGGGTAGGCGTAGTGCGTTTGCGCCGGTTGGGATTGGGGGTGGTACTACGAACGCGAAAAAAAAAAGGAGAGTCAGTACCATGCAGCGGAGGCAGGGGAAGAAGGAAGGACGAAGGACGAAGGACGAAGGAGGAAGGACGAAGGAGGAAGGAAGGAGGACGAAGGACGAAGGAAGAAGGAAGAAGGAAGAAGGAAGAAGGAAGGCACGGGGAGGAGGAAACATATCGTATTGACGCATCGCATTTGCGTTCTCGGGTGAAAACGGGGCGAGAGCGAGAGCGAGAGGAAGGGGAGGCCGAACGGGAGGGAAGGGGAGGGCCGAAAGGGAGGGGAAGGAAGGGGAGGGAAGAGGGGAAGAAGGGCGCGCGGGGGCGACGCGACGCGATGCGACGCACGGATACCGAGGGCGGGGCGCGGGAGGATGAAAGCACGGGCACGGGCACGGGCACGGGCACGAGGGCGTGGGAGGAAGCGAAGCGAAGCGGAGGCGGGAAGCGGGGGGAGGGGGAGGACGGGACGGGACGGGATGGCAGGGATCGAGTATGGATGTGTGTGCGCATGCGCATACGCGCGGGGGGAGGGAAGGGGGAATACGAAGAGCAGCGTAGAGTAGAGGGGGGAGCGGGAGCGGGGGGGAGCGGGAGTCGAACGCGCCCCGCCCCGCATCCCCGTTCCCCCCCCCCCAAAAAAAAAACCAAAAAAAACTCGAAAGGAGGGAATGAAACAAGAAAGAAAGAAAAAGAAACCAAAGAAGAAAGGAAGCAAGAAAGGAAGGAAGAAGAAAACTCGAAAGAAAAGAAACAAACAAAACAAAACGAAAAAAACCCACCTCATACCCCTCCTCCCCCGCCCTCTCTCCCCTCTCCCCCGCCCGTGCCCTCTTATTCGGATACCCCACATCGAGGCTCTCCGTGCGTACCCGGCGCCCATTCGCGTTCACCCCTGCTCCGGCGCCTAAAGGCTGGTGCAGGTACCCGTGAGGGAGGGTAGACGGAGAGAGGGAGAGCGAGGGCGCGGGCGGGAGCGCGAGGCCGCCGAACGCGCCGCCCGAGGTTGTGGTGGTGGTGGAGGGGCGCCGGCGGTCGCGGTCGCGGTCGGGGGGCGGCATCCCATATGCACCGCTCTGCGCACCCCCGCCCCCGCCATACGCGGTATACCCCCCATACGCCCCTCCCCCTCCCCCTCCCCCTCCTCCTCCCCCGCCTCCCCCATACGCACTATGATAAGAAGCAAGAGGCATCGCCCCCCCGCCCCCAACCCCCTCAACCTCAACCAAAACCAACCGCCCCCCGCCCTCCTCCACCACCCTACCAAACCCCGCCCGTGCATCCGCTGCCCTTGCCTCAACAACGCTTAGGTAGGCGTTGAGCTGGTTCCAGTTGGTGGTGAGGACGGAGAGACGCGCGAGGGCGTCGTCGCGTGCGGATTCCGCGGCGGAGGTGCGGGATTCGAGGGATAGGAGGAGGGTTATGGTTTCTTTCGGCAGCGGCAGCGGCACGCTTTCCTCCGCGTCGGTGGGGGCGTCTTTGGCGTCGCCAGCCGCAGTCGTCGTGGGATTAGCGGAGGAGGAAGCATTGAGCGAAGAAGAGGAGGTGGTGGTGGTGGAAGGCAAGGAGGAGGAAGCAGAAGAGGCAAGCGACCCCCGCACGACCCCAAACGTCTCACACAGCCTTTCCGCCCTCTCCGCCCTTTTCTTGACCGCCGCGAGCTCCTCGCGTAGCGCTTCGGACTCGGCGAGGGCGGTGGCGAGGAGGGCGGCGAGCTGGGAGGTTGGGGTTTGGGTTGCGCCTGTACCTGCGCCGGTTGTGGGGAAAGCGGGCGTGGGCGCGGTGGAAGAAGGGGGGAGCGTAGAGGCGGCGGAAGAAGAAGGGGGTAAAGGGAGAGCGAGAGCGAGAGGGAGAGGCAGAGTGGGCGCGGAGGACACCGCAGGCGTGGGCGGCGTCGTGGTCAGCGTCGGCGTCGGCGCGGGGGGCAACGTCGCGAGACCTGTACTTGTGGGCGCCGAAGGCGGGAACGTCGACAGCCCCGCCCCCTCGCCCTCGCCCGCGGGCACAGCCAGGGTGGCGTTGGCGTCCTTCATCGCCACGTCTGGGGGCTCTGAATTCGCTGGCGTAGTCGTAGTCGTAGTATTCATATTCGCGCTCGCGGTCTTCGGGTCGGAGGCAGGGGCAGGAGCAGAAGTAGAGGCGGAGGTAGAAGCCGACGCGGCGTGCGCGAGGGCGGCGAGCGAGCCTTGGGGCGCGACGTCGGCCATGGCGGTGTCCGTGTCCGGTTCAGCGGCGGCAGCGTCGGGCATCGCGTGATCGATTAGGTGGCGTCGACGTCGACAGTCAAAATGACGAGAAAGCAAAAGCAGAGTAAGCACAGCAAAGCAAAGTACGAGCGGGCGGGGCCGGCGGGCGGCGGCGGGTAGTCGATGCCTGCCTGGCTCCTATATATTGAACGCGGAAGACGGATTTCGCGTTCAGAGGGGAAAGAAAAGAAAAGCGGGATCGCTCGCGCACAGCTGTCGCCGGGCGCTTTTAAAGGAGGGCTGGGTACGTGCGTGACTGACGGCGTCGGCGAGAAAAAGAAGGGTGGAGGGATCGAAGCACAGGGAACAGAACACGTAACGGAGGCGAGGCGCGGCATCCACACATCTCGGCGCGTGCAGAAGCGCGACCCCTGCTCCGCGTGCACACGGCAATTTCATTCTCTCCCCGCCCAGTATCCCGATCTCCGACGATCCATCCTCGCCATTGCGCCATGGTATGCAAGGCGTATGTAGATGCCCTCCGTGTCACACCCAGCGCGCCGCCGACCGACCTCCGAGGACCGACCTCCGATCGATGCCAAAGAAGCGCCGCGCTCCCCGGGGTCCCCGCGCCTCCTATTGGTCCGCGCCAACACAAGTCAATCCCGCTTCCGCGTGGCATCCCAAACAAACGCGCGGTTCGGTTCGGCTTGCGTGGACGACCCCCACGTGGCGTTGATCCTTCCGCAAAAGGAAAATCGCGTCTTTAAGGCGGGCTTGGCGCCAGTTCGCTCCGCCGTCGGGCCCACAACGTCAGTCAGTCAGCATTTGGGATCAGCTGCGGCGCGACGGCGGCGGCGCTCGGGCGGCGCACCCATACCGGCGTGTCCTTTAATCGCCGGATTGCCGAAGGCCATCCACACTGCCAGTGATTCCACAGTGCAGTACGCAACGATGCCCCATGCTTCAGGCGGCTTGAAAGTACTATTAGTATGACTGCAGAACAACTCCTGTTTTAATTCCGACCTCAAAACTCGCACCATCAACCACTCAACAAACTCCGAAAGTCGGTTTACATCCTATCCTATCGTGTTTTCAACTCCTCATTAGCGGGAACATACATCCATACATACATATGACTTGGATTAGGCCTCTTCGAGGCGGTAGCTGAATCTTTAGGACTCTGCAGCATTATCTCATTATTTTTACCCAGCAAAACAATAGATGCCTGGGGCGCTTAGATAAAGGCGCTCAGATCACTTGATAACAGTAAATGGGGACGGGCACAGCCGTTGATGGATGCGGCAGCTTTGTCCCTGTTTGGTTGGCAGTGCCAACCGGTTCCAACTTTCAACTGGTTATAGCTCTATATCCTCGCACATTGGTGTCCTCAACGAAAGGAAAACCCACATTCAAATAGATGTTAAAATAGAAGTACGAAGCCTTTTGGACAAAATTGGACAAATCCATGCAATGGGACATAATCCATGGAATAGTTGGATAGCCACGCACCAGAGGAGACGGTAGTCAAAGAAACGGCTACGTACTTCTGTAGGTTTGCGGTCTTACTCCAAAATCGCTCACCGGACCAAGGCAAACCATCCAAAATGTATGGAGTTATAACCTTTTTTACCCGATTTCAGTAGAATTGGATTCTGTGATGGATGGACCATTCAAACATACAATTTTTTGACCTATAAGTGGGTTTATACACATTACAAACATGTCAGACTAGCGGAATGTGTAAGAATACCTATGAATGGCTTGAACTCGTCGAACATCCTCGAAGTGTGACGAATGTCACGCCTTCGTTACGCCTCAACTGTTCAATCAACTTCAGGTGAATATGGGTTCAATTCTCGCTCTTTGCCCATATAAATTGACAAACCCACCCAGGAATACATGTACTACATATTTGAGTCCTCAAAACAGTTCTCCAACCCTAAAGATAATTTAATATATAAGAAAAGCCGCCGAGAGAAGGATTTTACTGCTGTGTGGTGGTGGAAGTAGTAAAATATGGGGAGATAACATATTAGTAGAGATATAACAATATAACAACATTTCCGGATGCTTGTAATAGTATAAGATACACCGTAGCCTTGTACATATGATATCGAATGACCGAAACCCTTTATATTATCGGAGACTGTCCACTTTCAAACATTCCAAGTTGGGGACCATATACTTATGAATCTTAGAAACTTTTATATGAGCCAGAAAAAATCCGTAGGATATGCAGGAAACAAGATATAGGAAGGAACATGTAAACTCGAAATTGATTCGAAAACAAACACCAGCAAACACGCCGGATCAATCACCGACTATGCCTGTCCCCACCTGAGTAAAGAGGAAGGTGTGATCCAGTCATAACACAAGAGCGTGCAACGCCCCTCAGGCTGGACACTACCTACCAACTAAGTACCCCACTGTAAAGTAAATCAAGACTCAAAATGAGTGTTTCCCTCTGTTTTATAAGGTAAATCGACGGCGAGACGGGGCTAATTGCTCCGACATAAAGGAAAACCATGCATCTCGAGAATTTCTTTTTGAGCCTGTATTTGGGCTGAGTGCCAATTTTACCAACCAAAATTCAACCTTCGACGCGGAACAGCCGAAACAACCGGGAATCCGGGATATGCAAGAAATGGACCCCAGGAGAAAAAAGTAATTACTGACGACTTTGGTGGAAAATTTGGCCAAATTCCCTCCGCCGTAAAGTAAATTGTAAATCAACTGGGATTTTAGATTTTGGCGGAGGTAGTTAGTACATAGTGTCTGGGGGCCTGTGTGCAGCATGGCCATCAAATCCAGTAGAGACAGGCAAATTGCAGAAGATAGCAAGGGATAATAAAGGGATGACATCCAAATTTTGTATGTGCCGGCAAGATCGAGACACAGTGATTCGTCTCAGAGACATAGATTGATATTCTGCAAGGGGACACATTATGTGTAAGGATTAAATATACACCGGGATGTGAAGAGTACTGGTAGTACTTCAAAAAGTTGAGGTATCAAAATTATCATGACCTCTGTGTACATTCCCTGCCATTGTCCAGTCCCCTGCACCCCTGGAATTGGCTGCATGTTTAACCAGGAATCTTGTATACAACCTTGCAATCTAAGATGTTGTGGTTGCCGGGGCATGTTGAGTTCTTACACCGTCGGCAGGTGCGGACTGCTCGATTTGAGATAATGCAAGGTTAGTCTGGAAAGTGAGTGCTCCCAACAGTATTTTCATGATTCAAGAGCCCGAATTTTGAGGTTACCCAACCGACCTGCCAAGTAAACAACCCAGCTGATCAGTGATCGGAACATTAACATTGGGCCCAATTCTCGCGTCAACGGATATTGCCCCGAACATCAAGCAGAAATGACTAATAGCTAAAGTAGAACCAAGTGAATCTCTTGAGTGAAACGGGGTGGCCCACAGGTAGACAAATCAGTAAGAAGGTTAACAACAAAGCATTTACACTTGAATTGCTTGTTTCCGGTTCCCTTACTTGCTTTCAATTTTTTGTGATTATGACTAATTCTCCATGACAAACAGATCAAAAATGATGCACAAAATCGATGTTCCCCTGGGTAGCCAAACCTAAAGGTTCAGCAATTACATCCCGAGAAATAGTTGGAGAGCATCAGTGGTGTATGGCACACACAATCAACTTCGTGGTGCTGTTGTCCGTATTGATAAGTAGTGATTGATTGAGTCCGGGGTTCGATTCCCCGCTGGTGCATGCGCAATTGGCACACTTTTTGTTTTGATCCTAAAAAGGATCATGAGTGCAGATCAGCTCCTGCCATCTCTAACCTCACTCAAATCCTACACTAATAAATGAAATGACGAATTCCGGAGGTTGATTTACATACTGTCATGTTTTCAACTCCTGATATATAGCAGGAATAGTACAGCCCAGAACAATACCTGAAGAGCACCAGTGGTGTATGGTACACACAATCAACTTCGTACACTTTTGTTTGATGACACGTTGTGATTGATTCTGGGGTTCGATTCCCCACTGGTGCATAATCGGATTTGTTTGTACTCTTTTTCTGAAAGTGAGAACAGCTCCTGGAATCCTGTTCCCGACCTCAAATTCCATATCATAAACTTTTGGCAATGAATAAAATTGACAAACTCTGGATCCAGCAGGAATATACATACATACATAGTACAGCCCAGAACAATACCTGGAGGGCACCGGTGGTGTATGGTATACAGTCACTTCGTTCAATGTCTCTTTGTGAGTAGTGATTGAGTCGAGTCCGGGGTTCGATTCCCCGCTGGTGCATGTGCAATTGGCACACTTTTTGTTTTTTATCTTGAAAATGATCATGAGTGCAGATCAGCTCCTGCCATCTCCAACCTCAAATCAACCAGCACATAGTAAATAACTTGACAGACTAGAAATCATGGGTGATTTACTGCCATGTTTTCAACTCCTCATTAGAGTGAATATGCAGCCCAGAACAATAGCTGGAGAGCACCAGTGGTGTACGGTACACGCAGTCATATCATAGAACCTCCATACTAATAGGAGTGATTGAGTCCAGGGTTCGATTCCCCGCTAGTGCATACTATGGTTTCCAGCAGCTTTTCTGAATCTTGCAAGTGGTGCAGAACAGCTGCCATCTCCGACCTCAAGATTCACACCATCAACCAATTGACATTGACAAGCTCCCGAAGTCACTGTCAATCTACCGCCATGTTTCCAACTCCTCATCAATGGGAATGCACACACATAGTACACCCCAAGAATGGTAGCAGGAGAGCACCGGTGGTGTATGGTACACACAATCACCTTCTAGCCTCTGTCATTTGTTGGTAGTAATGGAGTCCGGGGTTTGATTCCCCGCTGGTGCATTGATCTGGAACAGGAGTCTTTTTTTCCTCCTTTGATCCTGAAAGTCTGTTCAGAACAGGTGCTGTTTCCGACATCAAATCCCATAGTCAACCGAGGCATAAATAAATCGACAAACTCCAGAGGTCATGGCCAATTTTACCAGTATGCTTTCAACTCTAGCAGGAATACACATACATATTACAGCCTTGTAAGAGAGCTGGAGAGCACCAGTGGTGTATGGCACACACAATCACCTCGTAAAACCTCCATACTAATAGGAGTGATTGAGTCCGGGGTTCGGTTCCCTGCTGGTGCATACATAGGGTGGCTAGTACCGTGGTTTTTATTTTAAATAAAATAAAATAAAACAGGAAAGTGAGTGCAGCCATATCCGACGTCAAATCCCACACCATCAGCTAATTACAAACTCCAGAGGTCGCTGTTTTGTTTTCAACTCCTCATTAGTGGGAATGCACATACATAGTACATCCCGAGAAATAGCTGGAGAGTGCTGGTGGTGTATGGTACACACAATCACACCGTAAAACCTCCATACCAGGAGTGATTGATTCTGGGGTTCGATTCCCTGCTGGTTCCTGCATACATGGCTATTCTCATTTTTTGGAATTTGAAAATCCTGAGAGTGAATGCAGAACAGCTGCTACCGTCTCCGACCTCAAATTCCACACCATCAACTAAGGTATTGACAAACTCCGAAGGTTGATCAACTGTATGTTTTCAGCTCCTCATTAGTGTGAATGTACATAGCACAGCCCAGAATGATACCTAGAGAGCACCAGTGGTGTATGGTATGCACAATCACCTTCTAGCCTCTGTCATTTGTTGGTAGTGATGGAGTCCAGGGTTTGATTCCCCCTGGTGCATAGTTCACCTCTCGCTGAGTTTTTTGAAAATCCTGGGAGTAAATGCAGAACAGCTGCTGCCATCTCCAACCTCAAATTCCATACCATCACCTAATGTATTGACAAACTCCGAAGGTCAATCTACTGTCGTGTTTTCAACTCCTCAAGGCGTCTATCTGATGCAGCGGGAATACCATACATGCATACACAGGGAGGATAACCAAATAATCTATGCCAAGACATTCAAAAAATATGCAGAAAATATTTACAATACCTTTCAGATGTCTGTGGCTCAAATAATGCACAATACATTGAGAAGAGGCAGAAGGTATTCAAAATATATGTTGATCTAAGTATATCTTTTGAATACCTTCTAGGGCCCTGTAATTTAATCGTGTTTGTAAACCAGTGTTTATAAACGGGTTTTTAAATGGTCAGGGCGGAATGCCCGGTTTATAATTATTTCGGGAACGCCCGGGTGCTTGCGGGAGGGCAAATTTTCGGCCGAATGGGAAGCGGGGCTGGCTGTACTGAATGATGCAGATGATGCAGATGATGCTGGCGGTCTCACCGGCTCCTTTGCCTCCAAGATACTGGACCTGTGCTGCGATGGAGTCGAAATCACACTACCTTTTTTCAGGGATTTGTTGGCAGATAAACCTGTTGGCAGCGCCGATGCCATCCGGAGCCTTTCAGAATGGTCTGCAGAAGTTGCAATGGACGGTGAGAAGGGAAAGAAGGGGAAAAAAACTCCTGGCAAGACGGCTTGGGACGGGGAAGCCAATAAACTCGAATTTTAGACACTCTGTTTATAAACCGGTTTATAAACACCCTGTTTACAAACCGGTATTTAAAACATGTTTTTAATTGCCCGGGAATAACTTACAGGGCCCTATCCAGGTTGAGTCCGGGGTTCGATTCCCCGCTGGTGCATGTATTGTTGTTTTCGATGTTTTTTTTTTTTTTTTTTTGAATCCAGAAGGTCAATAAGTTACTTAGTTGGAACCGGTTTCAATCCAGCAATCCGTTCCAACCGAACTAGTGTTGAAGCTGCTGTTTCCGAACTCACCATCATCCAAGGTCCAGGGTTAACAGACTAGAAATCACGGTCAATGTTTTCAACTCCTCATTAGCAGGAATGCCATACATACATAGTACAGCCCTAGAAATAGTTGAGAGCACCAGTGGTGTATGGTGGTACACACAGTCACCTCATGAAGCCTCTCCTTCAATGAATAGTGATTGAGGCTGGGGTTCGATTCCCCGCTGGTGCATACCAGGTTTTCCAGTTTTTTTTTAAGAATCCTGAAAGTGAGTGCATAACAGCTGAGGCTGTTGCCATTTCCGACCTCAAACCCCATAGTCAACCAAGGCATAAATAAATTGACATTGACAAACTAGAGGTCACCGTCAATCCACCACTGGCAGCATGTGTTCAACTCATTAGAGTGAATGCACATACATAGTACAGCCCTAGAAATAGTTGAAGAGCACTGGTGGTGTATGGTACACACAGTCATCTTGTAAAACCTCCATACCAGGAGTGATTGAGTACGAGGTTCGATTCCCCGCTGGTGCATGCACAATTGGCACACTTTTTGTTTTGATCCTGAAAATGATCATGAGTGCAGAACAGCATCTGCTATCTCCGACCTCACTTAAATCCCATACCGTTCGGCTAATTGACAAACTCCAGAGGTCGCTGTTTTGTTTTCAACTCCCTGTTAGCAGGAACATACATCCATAGCACAGCCCTAGAATGATAGAAGGAGATATGACATTTTTTTTCGTTGTTTATTATTCGGTCTAAAGCCGAGGTTGAAGACCATGGATTTGATGGTGGTCGTGGTTGACAACCGTGGTTTTGTGCCGAGTTCGTGGTTTAAGAACGGGGTTTCCGAACATTTCTTTGCTTCTAGTGTGTGATTTTGGGTGTTCAATGTAGCCTTAAGATGTTGAAAGTGCCTCTGGTGATCAGCACCCAAGGTTGATACAAATTTCAACGGCCAAAACTGGACTGCGCCGAAGCCGGATCAGTTGGAGTTGATCCGGGACCCTGCCGGGTAACTTTTTTTGACTTGTAGGGTCCCACTCAGTCCCACTCGTTCAAGTGGGATGACAGAAGGATAATAATGAGGGGTAGGCAGCTCTAATACACTTCACCTGCTCTCACACCTATTCTGGCGCTGTAATCCGGAGTTAGTGTAATATTACATTGTGCATAAAATCCCCGCCGGAATTGTGTTCACAGTCGGACTGGGCTCCTTTATACATTCAATTTACCTATTGGAATGAAATAGTAACTTATCTGGCTGTAGTATACTCATCTCACGGCGAAGTGGAATGGAATTTGGAACGGCATCAAACCGTGAGAGTTCGGTCGATCTCGGCCGGCAAACAGAATACCAAGGGTCGTGGATTCAGAGATCTTGTGCAGATGATATTCAGCAAAAAAATCCTTTTATAGATGGGTCAAGGTTTCCAATCCACTCACCACGATCCATAACCAA
Organism: Mycena galericulata; assembly: GCA_029289565.1. NCBI lineage: Eukaryota > Fungi > Basidiomycota > Agaricomycetes > Agaricales > Mycenaceae > Mycena > Mycena galericulata. Next base: position 266,486 of record JARKIA010000237.1, read on the forward strand.
GAAGCATACCAAAAACCACGACTACGGACCACGATGCCCTAAAATAACCACAACCTCGGCACACAACCACATTGCAATAATAAACAACGAAAAAAACTTTTATAAGGAGAGCATCAGTGGTGTATGGTACACACAGTCACTTTGTAGATGGATTCTTTGTGAACAGTGATTGAGTCCGGGGTTCGATGCCCCGCTGGTGCATTAAGCTGAAGCTCTTTGATTTTCTCTCTCTTTTACTCTCATGTTTTCAACTCCTCATTAGTGGGAATGCACATACATACATATATAGCCCTAGAATGATAGCTAGAGAGCACCGGTGGTGTATGGTACACGCAGTCACCTCGTGTGCCTTCCCTTTATGAGCAGTGGTTGAGTCCGGGGTTCGATTCCCCGCTGGTGCATTGATCTGGAACAGGAGTCTTTTTTTCCTCCTTTGATCCTGAAAGTCTGTTCAGACACCAGGAGGATAACTAGATAACCTATGCCAAAACATTGGAAAGATATGGAGAAAATATTTACAATAACTTTCGGATGTTTGTGGCCTCAAACATGCAGAAGGTATTCAAAAGATATGCTTAGATCAACATATATTTTGAATACCTTCTGCCTCTTCTCAATGCATTGTGCATTATTTGAGCCACAGACATCTGAAAGGTATTGTAAATATTTTCTGTGTATTTTTTGAATGTTTTGGCGTAGATTATTTGGTTATCCTCCCTGTGAGAACAGTTCAGAACATTGAACAGGTGCTGTTTCCGACATCAAACCCTATAGGGAGAGCACCGGTGGTGTATGGTACACACAGTCATCTCATAAAACTGCCAGATGGTACTGGGTAGTGACTGAGTCTGGGGTTCGATTCCCCGCTGGTGCATAGTATTTGTCCAGAGTTTTTTTTTAAAAAAATCCTAAAAGCAGTGCAGAACAGAAGCCGCAGCCATCTCCAGCCTCAATTTCACACTGGCAACCAACACATAGTAAATAAATTGACATTGACAAACTCCAGAAATCACAATCAATTTACTGCCATGTTTTCATCTCCTGATCCAGCAGGAAGTACAGCCCTAGAACAATATCTAAAGAGAACCAGTGGTGTATGGTACACACAGTCACTTCGTAGATGGATTCTTTGTGAACAGTGATTGAGTCTGGGGTTCAATTCCCCGCTGGTGCATGATGGGCATTTTGAATCCTTTTTTTTTTGATCCCGAACATGAATGCAGAACCTACTGTTTCCGACCTCAAATTCCACACCATCAACCAATGCATAAATAAATTGACAGACTCCAGAGGTTGATTTATATACTGTCATATTTTCAACTCCTGATCCAGCAGGAGTACTACAGCCCAGAACAATAGCTGGAGAGCATCAGTGGTGTATGGTACATGCAGTCACCTTGTACAACATTCGTCCATTCAGGGGTAGTGACTGAGTCCGGGGTTCGATTCCCCTGGTGCATATATGATGTCTCTGTAAATTTTTTAAAAAAAGGCGAGTGCAGCCATCTCCAACCTCAATTTACACACCGTCAGACAATTGACAACTGGAGGTTGATTTACATATTGTTGTGTTTTCAACTCTATCCAATCCAACGGGAATACCATACATGCATAGTACACCCCGAGAATAGTAGCTGAAGAGCACCAGTGGTGTATGGTACACGCAGTCATATCATAGAACCTCCATACTAATAGGAGTGACTGAGTCTGGGGTTCGATTCCCCGCTGGTGCATGTAAGCTTTCTGTAGTTTCTTTTTTAAAAGAATCCTGAAAGTGAATGTGAATGCGGAAGAGCTATTTCCGCACCATGGCCACCCAATTCACAAACTCCGCAGATCACGATCAATTTTATCGCCATGTTTTCAACTCCTGATCCAGCAGGAATAGTACAGCCCAGAATGGGAGCTGGAGAGCATCAGTGGTGTATGGTACACGCAGTCACCTTGTAGAGCATTCCTTTGTGAACAGTGATTGAGTCCAGGGTTCGATTCCCCGCTGGTGCATAGGGTGGCTAGTACCGTGTTTTTTTTTTAAAAAAAAAACAAAAAAATAAAAAAAAAACAGGAAAGTGAGTGCAGTCATCTCCAACCTCACTCAAATTCCACATCATCTACCAGTTGACAAACTCCAGAGGTTGATTTTGTGTCATGTTTTTAACTCCTCCTTCTATCTGATCCAGCGGGATATACATACATACATAGTACACCGCTTGAGTGATACCTAGAGAGCACCAGTGGTGTATGGTATGCACAATCACCTTCTAGCCTCTGTCATTTGTTGGTAGTGATGGAGTCCGGGGTTTGATTCCCCGTTGGTGCATAGGTAGGGTTCCTGTGCTAGTTTTTTGAAAATCCTGGGAGGGCTGCTGCCATCTCCGACCTCAAACCCACACCATCAACCAATTGACGAATTCCGGAGGTTGATTTATATACTGCCATGTTTTCAACTCTTGATTAGAGTGAATATTCTACAGCCCAGAATGGTACCTGGAGACCATTGGTGGTGTATGGCACACACACAGTCACCTTGTAAAGCCTTTCCATTTAATAAATAGTGATTGAGTCCGGGGTTTGATTCCCCGCTGGTGCATTACCCTGCAACTTTCTTTTTGATCCAGAAAGGGCTGCTGCCATCTCCGACCTCAAATTCCACACTGTCAACCAATTGACAAACCCCAGACTGTCGCGTTTTGAACCACTCCAAATGCTATCTGATCCAGCAGGAATGTACATATTATAGCCCTAGAAGTTGGAGAGCACTGGTGGTGTGTGGTACATGCAGTCACCTTGTGTGCCTTCCCTTTATGAGCAGTGATTGAGTCCGGGGTTCGATTCCCGGATGGTGCATGGTTCCTCTCCCTGTGTTTTTGAAAATCCTGCAGAACAGCTGCTGCCATCTCCGACCTCACACCATCAACCAAGATCCAAGGCATACATAGATTGTCAAACTCCGGAAGTCAATTTGCATACTGTCATGTTTTCACCTCTATCTGACCAGCGGGAATGCCATACATACATAGTACATCCCTAAGAAACAGTTGGAGAGCACCGGTGGTGTATGGTACACACAGTCACTTTGTATGTTATGTTCGTTTAGTGAATAGTGATTGAGTCCGGGGTTCGATTCCCTGCTGGTGCATTGATCTGGACCAGGAGTCTTTTTTTCCTCCTTTGATCTTGAAAGTCTGTTCAGAACAGGTGCTGTTTCCGACATCAAACCCCATAGTCAACCAAGGCATAAATAAATTGACATTGACAAACTAGAAATCACGGTCAATCTACCAGCATGATGTTTTCAACTCCTCATTAGAGTACATGTATATAGTACAGCCCAGAATGGTGCCTGGAGCACTGGTGGTGTATGGTACACACAATCACTTCGTAGAATTGCCACCCCTTGGTTGTGATTGAGTCTGGGGTTCAATTCCCTGCTGGTGCATATATTATCATTTTGGATGTTTTTTTTTTGAATCCGGAACATGAGTGCAGCCATCTCCGACCTCAAATCCCACACCATCAACCAATTGACAACCGGAGGTTGATTTATATATTGTCTTGTTTTTCAACTCTATCTGATCCCAGGAATGCCATACATACATAGTACATCCCTAACAAACAGTTGGAGAGCACCGACGGTGTACGGTACACGCAGTCAACTTCGTATGTTCATTTAGTGAATAGTGATTGAGTCCGGGGTTCGATTCCCCGCTGGTGCATACTTGGTTATTTCCACCTTTTTTTTTCGATCCGGAAGGTGAGTAGTTGGAACCGGTTTCAATCCAGGAATCCAACCGAACTAGTGTTTTTCCGACAGCTGCTGCTGTTTCCGAATTCACCATCAACCAAGGTCCAGGTTGACAGACTAGAAATCACGGTCAATCTACCACTGGCAGCATGTGTACAACTCCTCATTGAAGAGCGGGAAAGTACATACATAGTATACAGCCCTGTAAGAGAGCTGGAGAGCACCGGTGGTGTATGGTACACACAATCAACTTCGTACACTTTCGTTTGATGACACGTTGTGATTGAAGTCTGGGGTTCGATTACCCTTGGTGCATTCATACGTTGTCGTTTTTTTTTTTCAAAAAAAATCCTGAAAGTAAGTGCAGAACAGGTGCTGCCATCGGCGAGCTCAAACCCCATACCATCAACCAGGGCATAGTAAATAAATTTACAAACTCCAGAGGTCACACTCAGTTTACTGTTTGTTTTCAACTCTATCTGATAAAGCGGGAATGCCATACATACACACATACATAGGTATGTCATTTTTTTTCGTTGTTTATTATTCGGTCTAAAGCCGAGGTTGAAGACCATGGATTTGATGGTGGTCGTGGTTGACAACCGTGGTTTTGTGCCGGGTTCGTGGTTTAAGAACGGGGTTTCCGAACATTTCTTTGCTTCTAGTGTGTGATTTTGGGCGTTCAATGTAGCCTTAAGATGTTGAAAGTGCCTCTGGTGACCAGCACCCAAGGTTGACGCAAATTTCAACGGCCAAAAGTGGACTGCACCGAAGCTGGATCAGTTGAAGTTGATCCGGGACTCTGCCGGGTAACTTTTTTTGACTTGTAGGGTCCCACTCGTTCAAGTGGGAGGACACAAGGATAATAATGAGGGGTAGGCAGCTCTAATACAAACTTCACCTGTTCTCACACCTATTCTGGCGCTGTAATCCGGAGTTAGTGTAATATTACATTGTGCATAAAATCCCCACCGGAATTGTGTTCACAGTCGGACTGGGCTCCTTTATACATTCAATTTACCTATTGGAATGAAATAGTAACTTATCTGGCTGTAGTATACTCATCTTACGGCAAAGTGGAATGGAATTTGGAACGGCATCAAACCGTGAGAGTTCGGCCGATCTCGGCCGGCAAACAGAATACCATGGGTTGTGGATTCAGAGATCTTGTGCAGATAATATTCATCAAAAAATCCTTTTATAGATATGGGTCAAGGTTTCCAATTCACTTACCACGATCCATAACCAAGAAGCATATCAAAAACTACGACTACGGACCACGATGCCCTAAAATAACCACAACCTCGGCACACAACCACATTGCAATAATAAACAACGAAAAAAACTTTTATACATAGGCCACCCTAGAATGGTAGTTTATAGAATGGTAGTTAGAGCACCGGTGGTGTATGGTACACACAGTCACCTGGTAAAATCTCCACACTAGGAGTGATTCATTCCGGGGTTCGATTCCCCGCTCACAGGGGGGATAACCAAATAATCCATGCCATAACATTGGTAGAATATGCAGAAAATATTTACAATAACTTTCAGATGTTTGTGGCCTCAAACAGGCAGAAGGTATCTAAAAGATATGCTTAGATCAGCATATCTTTTGAATACCTTCTGCGTCTTTTGAATGCATTGTGGATTTTTCGAGCCACAGACACATGAAAGATATTGTAAATGTATTTTCCATATTTTTTGTTGTCTTGGCATGGATTACTTTGTTATCCTCCCTGTGGCTGGTGCATATTGTGGCCAGTACTGTGCTTTTTTTTAAAAATAAAAATAAAAACAGGAAAGTGAGTGTAGCCATCTCCAACCTCACTCAAATTCCACACCATCAACCAATGCCTAGTAAATAAATCGACAAACTCCAGAGGTTACTCTCCCCAAGAATACTTGGAGAAACGAGGACTTCTTTTTCTGTGGCTCTAATTTTTTTTTTCCAAAGGCCAGCAATTAAACTTCTTTCTAGATCTTCTCTCTTCTGGCTGGACCCTACCCTTACCTGGAGACGAAGGGTACTTTTATATGTAACTCACCAAAATTGACGGCACGCAGGTGTGGGTTAGGTATTTTCATTATATCTTCAACAAGCACCCATAGTGCATGCATATGGCACCTCAGCGCTCAGCACCTGCTCTCTCGGACCCGGACTCGCAGTTAGAGTCAGTTCGGCAGAGCGGGGTTCGACTCCCCAGGGTGCATCGAGAGGATCTGATTCGTTTTTGGGTGACGCCCCTCCCCTTTTCCCATCCCATCGCGTCAAACCCCCTCTTGTCTATTCCCCACTTTATCAGGCTCATGAACGTTTCCGCCCACACGAAATTCCCAATTTTACATTAGTTACAAAGGAATTTTCAACACAGTGAATATTTTTTTGCAAGGCCCAGAGGTACCCGGACTGCCTGCCTTATGCCTACCTCAGAAGTAGGCTCGTAGGTCAACCGATATCTGCTTTATAGAGCCAGCATCCATAGTACATAGCACCCGCTGTGTCTGGCACTACTAATTCACAGCCACGAGGTGGGGTTCGATTCCCCGGAGTGCATACGGTATTGCCTTTCCTTTTTTTCTTCTTTTTCTTGTTCCTGATGTATGCAGTCCCCTTTTCCCCTTTTCAAAGCGGTAATGTAACTTCTTAAGGCCCTCCGGGCATGTCCTGGTACCTCCTGCCAGAACCAGGTTGCTTAACGAGCCAAACAACCCAAGGAAAAAGTAATGACTGCGTGTACAACTGTGTTGTTGCAAAGACATCAGTAAGTCAGGTTTCCAGTTTGTAACGTTCAAGCTGTGCCAGGATGTCAAAGTAGGACCCCTGAGAATACCGCAACAAGGTAGGATTCAACAGTCCGGACAAAAAAAATTGAAAATTGATCCGAGCTGTGATACTAGTCCGGACAAAATTGGTCCGGACCCTCCCGACCTCGGATTCTTAGTCCGGACAGAAAACTTTGGGCGCAGGTAGGTTGGATACGGAGTCCGGACAAAATTTCTGATGGCTATTGTTCGACTTGAGTCAACTTGATATTTATATATTACCTGCCTTGCAATTAAAACCACTACGCGATCACGGGCCAAGTGAGTGGCCCAGAAATCCATTGTCTGTCTTGATCCCGTTATTAGCGCGAGGGTATGTGGGCCACCAAGTGGCACAGAATATTATTCATTTTCCAAACCACCTTTAATCTCACTCATATAAATCATATGATGGCAGAAGTATCAGGGAAGATGGCAATCCTGTTTACCAGATGCTGCGCCGAGCATTCAGAGCTGGTGCAGATGGTCACAAGCTTGAATACTGTTCAAAAGAGGGGGAAGGGTAATATTAATCTACTTGACATCAAGGAGGATGCTGGTGTTGATCTAGCATTGTAGACGAGCCTTAGGAATTTTGCCGATTTTTTGGGGGAATTTATAGGATTTTTTGCAATTTTTTTGACCTTTGAGGTGTAGTCCAGACAAAAAATCCGAAATTTTCAATGGTGTGAGGTACAGTCCGGACAAAATTTTTGACCTCGTTCACTTGCATAGTCCGGACAAAAATTCCAAAATACGGAATCGGGAATCCTACCTTGTTGCGGTATTCTCAGGGTTCCTGTCAAAGTGCTTATTTGTGTTACATTGAAGTGATTGAACAGGGTCAGAAGGCGGATAATTCTAATCAGCAACCCCCGTACTTTGTTGTACGGGAATGGCCGCTATTCAACCCTCATGTAAAGTTAGAATGCCTTCGGATCACAGTTGCCGGTCTCTTTCAGTGTTGCGGCCGGCGGTAATAGTAGACACTAGTAGGGGCCCACCACCCACATAATTATTTCCCTATACAGCAATAAACTTGTCTTATCCATGCTATAGTTTTCACCCGTCCAAGTAGATGAATTCAATCCGGTCTAATACGAGCTCTGGAGTAATTGTCTAAACAACCTATGCTGGTCGGGTCAAATATCTCAAGCCCGATCTTACCTCCAGCTTGGGCCGAACTTAGTTGGTATCTTTTTCTGTTAGTTAGGCTGAGACATTCCTCACATTGAAAGTAAATCTCCTGTTTGATCCATCATGCACTCCATGTCACCTCAAGGAATTTTGAACCATCAGAAATCAACTTTTGAACCTGTATTTCCTGATTCGGACCTTCATCAAAGGAACAATGTTCTCTATACTACATACTGTAAACTGCTGCAAAGAAAAGTATTTGAAAGTGATTCCTGGTACACCAACAGAGACCACCACTGACGGCGGGCGGAACACGGCATCACTACAGATCACAGTGGGGTATCAATTCCCATCGGCAATATTAACCGAGAGTTACGTGGGGGGTTGCTGGTAGGTAGGTAGGTAGGTAGCATTACACGGCACGGTCTGAATAACGAACGCCGGTTTCCAGGGATTATCCCGGTGTACAAAGCAAGTAAAATTACACCATCGCCCCTGGACCTCTCTCCGCCATCTAAGCCCCAGTCGCAGACCCCATGAGTTTCCCCATGCCCCACGGTAGACCCCAGACAACGAAAAGAGGCAACGAAGATGACCTAGAATATTTAGCTTCAGATCAGACATTCCTTCTACTTGGACGGTACACGGGGACAGCATAAAATTCTTCAAGGACTTCATACACAAATTTTGCAACCAGAACAATAGTTGAGCGCTCATAAATCATGGCCTTCAAGAACTCTACGCTTGTGAGTTCAGCCAATTTGTCTTTCATTTTTGGCACAGTGTTAAATAATGCCATTTTGGTAGTCAGGAATGAGTCCTTGTGCAGTAGCCCAATCCGTGATGCGCTTGTGGATTAGCAACATTAGGATTTTCAGCACGCAGCTTTCCAAGGCAATTATCCTGTAGCTGTCTGGGTCTGAATTCAGCTTTCCCTTCTTCAAGAGCCCAATTATGACCGTTCTGAACCACGCCGAAGGTCCGTCCTTTCTGCGAATGCACTCATTGCACAGGTAGGCCAGCACGTCGTTGGGAATTTCGAGAATTTCAGCATATAAGATTGCATCCTCACCCGACGCACTATGCAGGCCATGCTTTCGAATCTGGTCCTTGACCCAAGCTATATTAGCCTCAGTCCATTCCGCAGAGGAGAATCGCTCTTCCGAAGAATCTGAGGTAGTTTCAGGGATTAGATGGGCCAGAATACGATTCATCTTATGCTGCGCGCTATCGAAAGACTCTGGGAGTGTCTCTGGAGGATTGAGGCATTTCTCAAAGACGTTTCGAAGGCTGAATAGAAATTTCTATTCAGAGGGGTTGCTGATTAGAATTATCCTCAGAAGGCACCAGATTTCCGAGGTGAACTTTCAGAACATAGTGACATACTTTACTGAGAGACAATGCCTGACGGCATTAGGATGAATCCTATGCTACCTTCGGTAGCAGTGTAGGATCGATCCTACACGACCGTGCCCGTGTCCCAAAAAAATATTTTTTACACTACTGTATGGGATTATCCCAACATATCCTACAAAATCCTATCCTACGTACACATGTACCTACTGCATATGAATAAACTGCTGACCGTCCCACTCCCGTATTCGGCATGAGACCCCACCCATTCCGATTCCAATCCCATCCCATCCTATCCCATCTCATCCTATCCCATCTTGGGTGCTGAGTGAGCATCGCGACGGCGAGGGGGGCATCTGAGGTCCAATCAAGCTGTGTCAGTGAGTGCCCATGTCGATCTACCGTTCATACAAGCGTACCGTATCCACAATCCTATCTCATCTTTCAATCCTATCCTATCCAGCTTGAGCAGGAGCCTGGCGACGATCTACAGCCGGTACCAGTCAGCGCCGATACACCCAATCAGTGCGGCTTTACGATCGCTCACCCATTCAATCCTATCCCATCGAGAATCCTATCCCATCCTATCTTCGGCGTTTCAAAAATGGCAGGTCGACGGTCGTACAGAGAGGTAGGGTCTCGCTCGAGCTATAGAACATCAGCGCGCTCAAGCCCCTTGACGATCTACACCGTTCATTTATCGTACCGAATCCTATCTCATTTTGCAATCCTATCCTATCCAGCTTGAGCAAGTGCACTGAGCATGGCGACGACAGGATCTAGAGACAATATCAGTCAGCGTTGCTTCACTCAAGCAGTGCGACTTCATGATCGCTCACCCATTCAATCCTATCCCATCGACAATCCTATCCTATCTCCCATCCCATCCCATCTTCGGCGGCCAGAGAACGGCGGTCGCACAGAGAGGTGAGTTCTCGCTCGAGCTATGAAGTGTATTAGTTGAGAGCCAGTTCTGACTCAAGTTTCAAGCCGTCTCGTAAAAAAGCAGATATATTGTCGTAGCGATACATGTCTGTAATCCACTAGCTGCTTACATAGTGTTCATTGCGGACGCGCTGTAGGAGTTCGGGTCAGATGAGAAGGCGGATTGGCGCATAAACATACCTTTTCTTTCTCATGCACTACAGCAAAAGTGTCTTGCCAGCTGTAGCCGTCCGGCAAGCGCGTGCCCTAGTACATGTTAGCGTGCCATCGCCCGCCAGTCTGTAAAGAACGTACCTGCGGATAAAAGTGAGCCCCGATCATCCTCCCCGGGACCGTGGGAGAAGGCGCCCTTGGTCCACCCCTCGAATGCGTACCACGACCAGTGGGAGCCGGAGCCGGCGCCACTGGTTGCTGTTTCTGCTTCTTTGCTGGGGGGCCATCCGTGTTGTCATCGGATTGCTTGCGCTTTTTCGGCTTCGGCACTGATGCGTTCGGGGGTGCGGCGGCCGCTGGCGTCGTCGTGGAGCCTGTGTCAGTCCTCTTAGGCCTTCCCCTTCCCCTCTTGACCGGCGGTGGTCCGGCTACCGCGGTCGCCGTGTCCCCCGCCTTCTTGGGTGGCCTTCCCGCCTTCCTGGCGGCCGCCGTCGGGACCACCCCCTCCTGAGCCTTCTTGGAGGGTTTGACCTTCTTCCGCTTCGCCTCGGGGTCGGCCGCATCGTCTGCCTTGCGTTTCCCGCCTTGTCCGACCTCATCATGAATCGAGGACACCGGCGATACAGATCGCGAGGATGGAGTCGACGTGGTCGGTGACGCAGGAGCGGATGGCGTGCCGCCGGTCGCATTGTGCCGTATCAGCGCATAATCTGTCCGCCTGGCTTTGACAGGTTC